>PVLD010007403.1:65846-91987 GCA_004027595.1 Dinomys branickii | reverse complement strand
AGAACTTCCTCTCCAGATGTTTCTTCTTCTCTTTATGCTTCATAGTTCAATCCTTTGGAGGATCACTAATACCAAGTAAGATTCCACCTGAGATGCTCTCAGAGAACCATTAGTGATGTTAAGGAATGAAATTTATACACTTATGAACAAATCACATTAGACACTATCTGTTACTAGATCACTGTTCTCTGTAATGCTCGGCAGTTATCACTAGGTCTCAGCAGTGTTCTGTGACCTAGTGATGACATCAGAGAGTTCCAAGGCCCAGCCAGTACTCACTGTAGGGCTGCTAAATCTACTTACATTGATTTGTCATTAACTTGAACTTGAATGTCTTGTACTTCATCCCGAAGTGTAGAGAGATGATATTGATGAAATAAAGGAAATCCTTTGGTGTGTCCAGGCATAGTGCATTTCTTAGTGTCCCCAAACTGAGGATGGTAGTACCAGAGAGGATCAGAACTTACGCTTGTCTCAGGAGCATCCATAAATGTTACACTGTAGTGTTACTATTCAAATTATCTGGATACACATATCAGATGCATATTATAACAGTGGTGTAGATTTGAGAGTGCCTCATAAATCCAAACATTCTAGCATTTAGTGAATATTTCTTGGTACTGGGAACATTCTCACGTGTCTTCGCAGGCCAACCTGTCTCCTTTGCCACTCTTCTTCCTCACTTTCCTGTCAGCTGGGGGTCAGTTCTGACTACTCAAAACCTGGTCGTCATCAGGAATTCTGTTCTTGGAGCTCACAGTCTTTCTCCGTGTTGTGTCCCAGCCCCATGTGTCTTGTGGAACATCACATCCTGTATAATTTGAACTGAGACTGCTTTATTTTACTTTCCATTGTGTGCAGAACTCACCACATCTGTTAAGGTCAACCTGCGCTTCCTCTGTGGTAATTACCATGAGACCCAGGCAGTGGCTTATCTTCCTTCTGCCTCCTTTACTCCATGAGCCCTCTCTGTGGTTCTCATTTTCCATGGGCAGAAGGTTCTAGGTTTCAGAAGCTGCCAGAAATTCCTGTCCCTTCTTCACTTTCTTCAGAGAGTATCACTCTAACTCTCTTTGCCCTGCCACATCTCCACTTGGTCACTCACATAAGCCAGGATAATCTTCCCCCTTCAATCTTTCTTCACTTAAGCCTGTCTGCAGTGTCCTGTCAGCTGTACAAAGTAGCCTATTCATCGAGCCCAGAGAATGGGAGATTGATATTTTGTGGAATAACAAGGGGAAAAGTGCATTTTTTGCCTAGTCTACTAAGATAAATTCAGAATCAGAGAATACTTCTATAGTAAAACCTAGTAATATAAGAACAGAAATCCAAAACTGAGCAAAAAAGTAGGAAAAATGGCATAGACACTGTTGAACATATTAATATAGACAAGCAAAAACTTCATTTTAAAATTAAGCATTAACCATAGGGACAGAACCATTACCCCAGAATGTTTAATGCTATAAAACTTTGGCAACACCAGGGTGTGGTGGTGTGGTGTTTAATCCTGGCATGAGGAGGATAAGGCAGGAGGATTATTAAGAATTTGAAGGCAGCTAGGCTACATAGTCAGTTCATGGTCAGTCTGAAATATCCTGTCTCAAAAACCCTGTCTCAAAAAACCCTGTCTCAAAACACCAAGAATATAAAAAAACAAATGAGTAAAACTTTGTCAACAACAGTCAATAAACAAGAATTTCAAGAGAGGGATGATAAACCAATGTATTTTTATATGTAAGTATGAAAAGTTCAGAGCTGTGAAAAGAAAGTGCTAAAATATCCGCAGTAGGTTTGTTATAAGTGGCTTCCGGCAGTTTGAGATAAAGTCTCTGCATATATATTTTCATTAGCGTTTAACACCAAGTGATGTTTGAACTTTGTAAGAGATTTTTTCTGCACTAATAAGATGATAATTTGACTTTTTTTGCCCTTCCATTGATGTGGTATTTTCCATTTATTCATTTACACAAGTTGACCCACCCTTGCATACATTGGAGGAATTACACTTGGTCATGATGTACAATCTTTTTACAATTTGTTTCATTTGCTTACAAGTTTTTTTGTGAGAATTTTTACACCTATCTACATTAATAATATTGGCCTGTAGTTTTCATTTTTTTTTGTTGAGTCCTTGTCCTGATTTGGTATCGCAATAATGCTAGAATCAAGGAATGACACCAGCAATGTTCTTTTCCTTTGAATTTCATAAAAGAGTTTAAATATTGGCAGTAGCTTTCCCTCAATTCATCATAAAATGTAGATCTAAACAAGTCAGCTCCTGCGGTTTTGTTAAGTGGGACAGATTTTATTACTGCCTCATTTCATTGCCTTTTCTTGCTGTGTTTGGATTTGTTACATCTTCTTGGATAAGTTTTAGTAATTCTTAGGTCTGTCCATTATATTGGAATGTTTGGGAAATGGCCCCTTGTATATCTGGATATCCAAAGGCAGTATTAGGAGCTGGCTGTAATGGTGCACACCTATAATCCCAGCACCAGGGAGGCTGAGGCAGGAGGATCAACCCAAGTTCAAGGCCAGCCTGGGCTACATAGTTAGTTCAAGGTCAGCCTGGACTACAGAGCAAGACCCTATCTCAAAAAACAAAACAAAAATGCATTTTCATTATCAAAATCAATGGCCTCCCTCAATTTTTAAGCTTTTCAGTCTTCCCATACCATATGATCAGAGTCTTGTATTTTTCTCACTAATCTTCTGTCACACTAACTCTCTCACACTGTATTGTTTGGATGTCTAAGTTGTTGCCGGTGGTTTCCACCATGTGTTGGTTGGCTGGTGCCCTGGTATGAGAATGTGTCCCCATATGTGGCATGATGATGCATGAGGAGACCTGTGCAGATTTTACCAGGTGTGTAACTGTGCCTGCAGACACATCCCATAGTCAGAACCAGCAGGGCTTGGAAACCATTTTCCCAAATCAAAGCTTCAACACGTTAAGGTCTGTCACACAGAAGACACCAAATATTTGTTGTGACCAACATTCAGTTTCCTAAATAATAGTGACTTTGTTTTAACTGATTCAAATAATTTGACTACAGAATTTCAATGCTTTAACTTTGCACAAATAAACAGGTATAAATTTAAGTTACATCTATATCTAGCCTGGTTACATGGACCAAGGCAGATAAAAGTAATTCAGTAGACATGATCTTGAAAATGTAATAAACTTTTCCACTTATAATTTAAACATTTAAAATATTATTTTCATGTTGCAAATCTACATGAAAGAGGAGGCTCTACTTGTGCTCTTTCACATTATCTTGTACTACTGGGGTTTTGCCCCTTTTTGCAATGCAAGGAGTTGGAATTGGCATCAGTGTATTTAGCTCTAGTCTCTCAGAATCAATTTTTCCCAAAGACTGGCCCTGAATCAAGGCCAGCAGTTTTCTGTAGCTGTTGGTTTCAAGCAGGAGCCTAAAGTGGTATCTTTCTATGATCTGTTGGCAATTTCAGAACTTTAGAAATGTAATGGTCAATTCATTAGAAAGAAACAAATAACTAAATAAATTTTATGAGAGGACTTCAAGATGGTGGCCAGGTAGGTAGCAGAGAGAGAACCTCCCGGAGGAATGCCACTCAGACAAAGGAATATAGGAATATGTGAGACAGAAAGGAAAGAGATGGGTATCCTGAACTCAGGAAGGATCTGAAATGGGAATTGAAGACTGAGCAAAACCTCTTCTGGAGGAAAGGATCGGAGATCTGCCATGGCACAGTCAGAGGGAGAGGAGAAGGAGGAAGTCACAGCTCCAAACACACCCTTGGCCCACGCCCTCGTTCTGGCGTTCGCAGCTTCAGCTTCGGAGACCCGTGCTCACGGAAGCCACTTGGCCAGGGGAGAGCCAAGTTCCGAGAGCTGGTCCAGGGCTGGAGAGGGGAGGGCGCAGCCAGGAAAAGAGACAATGGGGGTCGGGAGCAGTTGTTGAACCCAGTGTGAGAATGGGAGGTTACGACAGACACTGGAGCAGAGTCCCCACCCTGTGGCAACCTTCCTAATCAGCACCTGGAGAGAATCAATGCAACTAGTACACAGCCCACCACGCCTGGCTCTGCGCCAGCCTCAAGGCGGTGACCCCCTGCCTCTCTGCTGGGTGAGCCACTACCGGGGAAGAGCAGCAGGGAACCTCAGCAGCGAGCCGCGGCAGCTCCCAGGGATCCCGCCGACGAGTGGATGGGGGCTCCAGCACCACAATGGGAGGGAGATGCAGATGGAGATGGCTCATGTGGCTCCACGCCCTTCTCACTCCAACATCAGGCAGGAAGCACGAGCTGGGTTGCCAGGACTCAGCTCCCATCCTGAACTCTCTCTGGGAGCACCTTGAGTCTCGGCAGCTTGAGCAAGCACCGCCTGTTCCTGGCAACAACAGGACAAATCCACAGTCTTCAGGACTCACCCCAAACTATTAATGTGAGCACCAAGAGGGTCTCCTTACAGCTTGCATATACGAACCTTGCATGAACCCATCACAGCAAATTAGGTGAAAAGCAGCAGACTGGGAGTCTGAAAAACAGCATACTCTGTACAGCAGACCCGAGAGGGTCCTCCAACTCTATTCTAGAACTAATCTTTAAACTTAGTTCATACCCTGAACTAACACAGTGAGAACGGGCCAGGGAGATTTCAAGCCCTTATACCAAGCATCGTAAGTTCGTCCAATGCCCAGCTGCAAGGGGTGGGGAATGGTAATACTGGAAAGCAGGAGGAGGTAGGAGGAGAAGAAAGGGCCTCTGGCATTGAGGCAACAGGACAGAGCTGAACGGGTCACTGAGGGCGCCCCGACAGGGGCACGTGCCCCATGGCTGCTCCGCTGTGGGGCCCGCGGCTGCTCTGCTGTGGGCCGTGTTGAGGGCGCCCCACAGACTGGACCCACCCCCACCCATAGTACGGCGATGGGGCGGAGCCAGGTGGTCCCCTGTGAGCATAGGTGCTTTTCCACCTCCGACCACACCCATGTATGTTATAGTATAGTCTGAGGCAGCTATATCTCTTCCCAAGGTGAGAGTCCAGGGGTATAGATGAACCCAGGAATACAGTTATTATCACAGGGAAGATGACTGACTGAGTGGTAGAGCAATGGAGGTGAGGGAGGAGAAAACTGAATGATCAAATGGGCCATCATCTGTGTAACTGAGTAACAAATGTGAAGGTAACATTTGAGTAACAAATGTGAAGGTAACATTATGTAGGACAGCATCCAGAGCTAATTCCCTTCTATGTTCTCTATAATTTTGTATTTCCTCAATCGTTTTTGTATTAACAGAAGTGAAGATAACTTTATGTTATACAGCATCCAGTGCTAATTCCCTACTATAATCTGTGTAATTTTGTATTTTTGGCTTGTTCTGGTTCATGTGTCTCCATTCTTTTGTCTTTAAAATAAAAAAATAAAAATAATAAATAAAAAATTTTTCCCAAAGATGGTGGCAACACAATTATGTTAACTATAACTGAGCTACATTTTATTTCAAACCTTTAGAGCAATTTTATTTCATAATTGTATTCATTTGAACTTCTGTAAGACGTTAGCTACAAATTCAAAATTTTTAAAAATTCTTCTTTAATTATGTATTATACTTCCGTATCCACAAATTAAAACAACTATACGTGCTTTTTGAAAGCTATTTTTTTGCTAGGCAATTTGAAATTGCTATTATTTTATATGTTTTTTAATTGTTTTAATTAAACATGTTTCAATACATAATGTTGACATTCCTCACCTGGAATTGGTACATGTATATAACACAACTTCATTACCTTTTCCATCCTCTTCCCATCTCCTCCCACCCACTCCCTTCATCTCTTGATCCCCTTCTCTTTTGAGAAAGACCTAAACTGGGTATGGTGGTGCACACCTGTAATCCCAGCACTCAAGAGGCTGAGGCAGGAGGATTGTTGCAAGATTTGAGGCCAACCTGAGCTACAAAGTGAGCTCAAGGCCAGCCTGAATTGCCTGGTGAGACCCTGTCTCAAAAATTAAAAAAAAAAGACTTATCATTCCTACTTTCTTTTATGTACCTTTTATTTTGCTCTTTATTTATAACTTAGGTTTCTCATATAAATGAATCATGTGATATTTAAGCTTGTGTGATTTATTTCACTTAATATTATAGTTTCAAGGTGCATCTATTTTCCTACAAATAACTCCTTTGTCTTTCTTTATTGTAATAAAGTACACTTGTTTTATCTTTTTCTTCATTGTGTACCAATGCTACATTTCATTTATCCATGTATCTGTTAATAGACATATAGGCTGCTTCTGAGAGTTGTTATGTATTGTACTGCTATAAACATGGGTATGTATATACCACTGAAATATGATATATTTAATTCTTTCAGAAAGATACCTAGAAGAAGAATAGCTGGATCAAAATGAATTTCTAGTTTTAGTTTTTTGAGGATTTCCATAGTTGTACTTCTTTACATTCCCACCAACAATGCATAAGGGCTCCTTCTCTTGCATCTTTGCCAGCATTTTGTATTATTTGGTTTGATTATGGTCCTTTTTTCTGGAGTAAGATGGAATCTGAGTGTTTATTTGATTTGCATTTCTGTAATGGCCGGCAATGTTGGGCATTTCTTCATGTATTTATTGGCCACCTGTACTTCTTCTATGAAGGGTCTGTTCATTTTATTTGCCCAATTTTTGATTGGGTCTTTTATTTTGGATGGTCTAATTTTCTGAAATTCTTTATAATATTTTTCAGATATTGGTCTCTGTGTGAGGAATAGCTGGCAAAGTTCTACCCCATTCTGTATGTTTTCTTTTTGTTCTGTTGTTTCTTTTACTATGCAGAATTTTTTTTAATTTGATCTGATCCATTTATTGATTCTTGGAACTATTTCCTGTGTAACCAAGGTTCAGTTCAGAAAGTCCTTGCCTACATCTGTAACTTCAGGAATTTTACCTATTTTATCTTCCAGCAAATTGTTTCTGTTTTAACATTTAGATCTTTAATTCATTTTGATTTTAGTGTAGTATATCATAAGAGACACAGGTCTAGACTCAGTCTTCTACATGTGACTAGCCAGTTTTCCCAGCACCATTTATTAAAGAGGCTGTCTTTCCTCAAGTGTATTTTTTGGCCCCACTGTCAAAGATCAAATAGCTGAATGTGCCTGGGGTTCAGAAACACTTCAATTCTAATATGAAGCATTAGCCAAAATATTTCACATTTGTTCTTTAAAAACAAGTAAAATTAGAAGAAATATTAAAGTTCATATATACAAAAGATAGAGCAGGAAAAGGGAAATTTTTATTTTGTATCAAATAACTGCTCTAATAATGTAGAAAATAAACATAACTGTAAACAAAAATGCTATGTGTCCACCTGGTTGGATTAAGACAATGCCTAGAAAATTAGTAAAGCACCCTCTGGGTGTGTCCAGAGACCACTGATATCTGGGAGAGTAATTTAAGGGGGAGGCCCACACTGCATGTTGGTGGCACTGTCCAGTATGCTGGGGGCCCAGCTGGAGCAAAAACAGGAGAACCCTCTGC
This sequence comes from Dinomys branickii, assembly GCA_004027595.1. NCBI lineage: Eukaryota > Metazoa > Chordata > Mammalia > Rodentia > Dinomyidae > Dinomys > Dinomys branickii. The sequence goes on along the minus strand of PVLD010007403.1, from coordinate 84,470 downwards.
ACAGGCTCTTCCTCTCTCTCTCTCTCTCTCTCATCCTGGCTTCCACGAGGTGAGCGACTTTCCTCTTCTTCCACCACATTCTGCCTTGGCCCAGGTCCAGCATAATGGAGCCAGCAGGCTAAGGACTAACATTTTGGGGGGTGGGTGTTGCTTTTTTTTTTTTTTTTTTTGGCTTTTTGAGACAGGGTCTGGCTGTGCAGTTCGGGCTGGCCTTGAGCTCACTTTGTAGCCCAGGCTGGTCTCGAACTTGCAGTGATCCTCCCGCCTCAGCCTCCTTCCTGAATGCTGGGTTTGCAGGCGTGCACCACCACGCCCAGCCACTTGGACTAAAATTTCTGGAACTAGGAATGAGAATAACTTTTCTCCTTTAAGGTCACCCTCAAGAATTTTGTTGGAGCAGCAGAAATCTATGAAACCATATTTTAAAATTCCCAATGTGCATAGATCCTTATGTCCTATACAAAGCACCCAAACCAGAAGAACACATTTTTTAAAATTTTCAACCTACATTTCAACCTGGATAACCTGTGTGTACGCATTTGCAGTTAGAAATTTAGCAAACCGATACACAAAAAGTGACTTAATTTCTTTATATTAACAAAAGGAAGTTAAGAAAACAATTTCTTTTAACAATAGCACCAAAAGGAATAGAATACTGTACTCCATAATTAACCAAGAATATACAAAACTGCCTGCAGATACTGTGAAGTGTACATAAAAATAACCTCTTGTACCAGTGTGAGCAACATATGTGGTGACACTTGCAGGAGGATGGCAGGAACGTCAGGTTTCCTCTGCCACTCCCCTAGACACGTGGATGAGCGCACTCTGAAGCAGCCAGCCCAGACCGGCCAACTGCAGAACAGACGAAGCCACCGCAGAGCAGAGCGGCCCTCCCCGACGCGCGTTAGATTCTTACACCTATCCGTGTTGGGGCCACAGGGACCACAGCCGGCACCCAGGCTGTCTGCTCACCGACCCAAACATAAATAAATGTAATGGGCACTATGCATGTGCCACCATATAAAACGCAGCACGCAGAACTCATCACCTCTTAGTATAATTGACAGGAGAAAAAAAATTGGGGGCAAGATAAAGCTTCCATACGTAATTCAGTCTGGCCTCGAACTCACAGCTAGATCGAGGTTGCCCGAGCCTGGATCCAGACAGAGACCCTCCCAGGGGTCAGCCGTCCACGCGGGGAGCACAGGCCGCCGAGGAGCCCGGTGCAGCGGAAACAGAGACCTCGCCTTGCCGCCCAGCCAGTGCCAGGCCAGGGAGTCTGTGTCCCCAGGCAGCAATTGGGTCATCGCTATCGCAGTACCGGAGGGACCACGAGGCTGATCGTGCACTGCCTGGAGCGCGACCTCCAAAGTCAGGAGGGATTTTCCTTTCTCTCCCTTCGTCGGCGGCAGCGACCACTAAGATGCAGCGCTAGGCCCCAAGAACATCAGATCTTTAACAAAGAGCAAGAGACAGTGGAGGGTTTATTTAGGTTTTCCCTTGGTAACCAACAGCCTTGCTTTCTTCTCCTAATAGATGAATCCTATTAATACCTAGCTCTGCGTCCAGCAGCTGGGGTCTTTTTCCTTGGGGGCGGGGGCACCGTAGGCTCCGCCCAAGCGCGGGGCGCCCTCTCCGGCCCCGCCCTCCTCTTCAGCTCACCCCCTCCCCCGCCACACCACGCCACGCCACGCTCCCTCCGGCCCCAGGAAGTCCTCTCGGCTCCGCCCCTTCCGCCCCCGGAAGCAGCTTCAGGCCCCGCCCTCAAGCATCCGGCCCTAACTCGGCCCCGCCGTCTTCCGCCAGGGGGCGCCCAGGGCCTGGCGAGCGGGCCGGGGCTCGCGGCGTAGAGGCCGGGTGTCGGCTGCTGTGGGGAGCGGGGCCGCGATGTTGTCCCGGCCGGGGCCCCGAGGCGCGGGGTCTAGGGGCGCGCAGCGGCAGCGGGAGTCTGAGCACGAGTTGCAGCAGTGCCGGGAGCAGAAGCGGTGGCGGCACCTGGAGCATTTGTGAGTGCGGGGAGCGGGGCCCGGGGCTGCATCGCTCCGCCCCCGCCCTCGCGTGACGTCTACAGCCCGGCTCCAGGGTAGTTGCGCAGATTGAAATCACGGCTTGGGCGCGGAGAGGGCCTGGGCCTGGGCCTGGCGCCGGTCGATCTTACCGCGCTGCTGCCCTTCCGCTCTGTCTCTGGTCCATGCGTTGCACTTGATTGGTTTTTTGAGTCTCCATGTACCCCAGGCTGGCCTCGAACTCGGGCAAACCTCCGGCCTCAGCCTCCCAAGTGCCGACGTGCTTTCAGTGTTTTGTTTCTCTCCCCTGTCTGAGCGTCCCGAATCTCTACTTGGGGTGAACGTGAGATGCCGGCCAGGCGCAGTGATGCATGCCTGTCAGTCATCCTAGTGCTGAGGGAGGCTGAGGCAGGAGGGTCGCAAGTTCCGACCCAGGAAGGGCAGCTAACGAGACTCAGCCTCAGAATGAAAAACAAAATGGAAAGTGTTTGGTTGCACCCTCGCAGCTCACAAGCGGCCTGAGTCCTATACCCAGTACGGAGTGGTCAACAAACAAATGGTGAGGTGCCTGAAGCCCTTTCTCAGGAGGCTGTGCGAGAGACTAGAACCCCAAGCACCACTGGTTGCTGTACCCTTTTTATTCAGAGGCGGGGATATACCCTCGCTCGACAAGCTGCTCAGTGCCCACCCAGCTCTGTACTAAGGGCAGAAGGCACCCAACCACGTAGTCCTCCTCTGTGTACTTGCCCGTCTGCCTCAGTCTCCCCAACATCCCTCAGCCTCTGCCCTGCAGCCCTCGTGGAATGGGAATACAGACGCGGAGAACTCCCCAAATCCTACCCATTGAGCCGCAGAAAAAGTGGTTTCCCCCACCTTGGCACTGGGGGTTAAATCCAGGGCCTTCTTGCTGAGCATGTCTTATTATTTTTTATTTTAAGAGAGGATCTCTCTAAGTTGCTGAGGCTGGGCTTGAACTTGCAACCCTCTTGCCTCAGCCTCCCAGACTGCTGGGATTACAAGCATGTGCCACTATGCCTGGCACAAAGAGTGACTTAAAATAGTTTACTAATTATTTCCCACCACTTGAGATGTTCCTCCCTTCTTAGATAAATTAGTATTTTTACTGCTCAGAGCAGCTTATAAAACCTCAGTGACGACTGAACTGTAGGGGTTCACGAACAGTACAAAAGAAGGTCTCTGCAAACTTTTGTGTTTTAATCTTAAGAATTAACTGCAGGGGGCTGAGCATGGTGGTGCATGCCTGTAATCCCAGCACCTGATAGGCAAAGCAGGAGGATTGCACGTTCAAGCCCAGCCTGGGCAATTTAGCAAGACCCTGTCTCAAAATTTAAAAAGAAAGTTCACCCAGTGAGAGAGCACTGGGTTCCATCCCCAGAAGCACCAAAAGGAAAATCAGAAGAAAGAAAACGAAGGTTTCTATCCTTGTCAGCCATTCGAAAGCATTGAGCCGACTGCTTCCCTGGAGTTTAGAAAGTAAGGTACAGAGCTGAGTGAAAGATGTCCACACCGTACTCTCTGGAATTGAGATGGATCCCCTGAGAGCCTGGGGTCACTTTCTCAGTGGCGCTAATTTCTCATTTCTCCTGTCAGGTATGACTTGTCCTTTCGGTGTTGTTTTGTTTAATTTTTCCCCCACAGTGCTGGGTCTTGTACTCAGGGCCTTTCCACTGAGCTACAACCCCAGTCACTGTTTAGAATTTTGAAACAGTACCTCCGCAGATTGCCCAGACTGAGTTCAAACTTGCTTCTGCCTCAGCTGCCCAGAGTGCTAGGTTGACAAGCTTCTCTCTCTAGTTGCTGGGGATGGCTAGGGAGGAGCACAGGAGCGAGCTGAGCGCTGTGGGCTCTGAGCAGGATGGAGAGAGCCCACACTTTAGCACCAGGTTGCTGACGTGCTCTTCCCTCCAGGCAGGAAGATGAGAGCATGCACGCCCTCGAGTTCCTGGCCCACACTCCCGTGAAAGGCCTGTGGATGCAGAGGTCAGAGGGATGCAGTGTGAGTGTAGCGGGGCTAGCACTCCTGTCTCCTTGGTCTGTTTGTGTCTAGATAGGGGATAGGGAGACCCTGAGGGTGAGTAAGCAGTGAGGACTGTGTGGCTCATGGTTCTGACACCATGGGGACAGCCTTCAGGGCCTGTCTCACAAGCCGAGGAGTGGCGAGGGCAGCATTAAGCTTAAGGACACCAGGAGAGGGGCTAGGGCAGGTGAACAGTGCAAGCCCAGGAGACGTGCTGAGGCATGAGGGCCACGAGTGGGGCCTGCACCAGATAACCCGGAGGCCTACTTTCCTGTCATGGTGGCCTCTGCCAGTTGCATACCCATCGGAAGCCGTGGAAGGCTGGAAAGTAATTATCTGCGCAGGACAAAGCCAGCCCCAGAACACAGGAGCTCCTCGAAGCATGGAAACAAGCCATTGTCACTTGTTAACTGATTGCTGGAGAGTGAGGCGAAAATTAACCAATCTCTTAAGGGTATAAATAAACACCCTACTGTTCTTGGATAGTTCCCCTTCTCCACTGAGAGGACCTCCACCTGACCCCAGCTTTTTGTCTCTTGTCTATTTTTTCCTCATTCTCACTGCCGTTCCTTCCCAGGGTACAGCAAGAACCCAACGGACCCCTACACGTACTGATAACAGTGTTGGTTTTGCTATGGCAGGTGGAGTCCCAAGGGTCACCTCCCCTGTGAACCACACTGGAGTGTGGATGTGAGACAGCACTGGGCAGACAGCCTCTCTGGGTGTCCTGGTCGCAGCTTCTCCTGGGCTTTCCACCCCCCAGGTAGGGTGTGAGCCTCTGCCCCAGATCTGAGGGGAGTGAGGTAAAGACAGCATCACTGGAGCAGGAGCAAGGAGTCCCCAGCCATCATTCTTTAGACTGGTTTCCTCGCCTGGCCCTTAGATCAAAGCACTCAGGCCAAGTCCTCTTTGCCTCTCCCTGTGTTTTCCGCAGCTGGCAGTGCAAAGCGAAGGGGTTGATCTCGCCCCTGTGCCCGACTGCTTCCCCGGCCTCCTGGACCATTCCCCCCATGCAGTATCACTCTGCTCACCGTCCACACACAGCTGCTGCATGGTTTGCTTCAAAGCCCGGTGGGTCTGAGAGCCTAAAATCAGATGAGAGAAAACAGCCAGATCATGTCCATCCTGCTGTGCACACCACTTTCTTCCTCATACTGCAACTCCTAAGCTCAAATCCATTGTCGTTGAAATTCTGGGAAGATCTATGTGTCCCCTTATTGACCTAAAGCATATATGTTCCCTTGTGTGGGGCCTTGTGCTAGGAAACCTGGCCAAGCAGCACAGTTTCCTATTCTGCGAGAATGCTATGCTGCAACTCTACCAACATTCATGTTTGGAAAGCATTTGTGATTTTGTTTACTTAAAAGTCAGAGATCTAAGGCCAGATGCAATGGTACACACCTGTAGTCCCATTACTGAGGAGACTGAGTCAGGAGGCTTAGTTTAGTGCCAGAGTTTCTTTCAGATAAACCTGAGAAAAATATACCAAGGCTCTGTCTCAAAAACAAACAGAAAGAAGGTATTTGTATGATGGTTTTCATGAACTATTCTAGTAGTGCCTTTACTATTTTCTGATTTTTTATTTATTTTTATGAGATGTGGTCTAACTGTGTATCCCAGGCCAGCCTTGAAATCATGATCCCCCTGTCTCACCATCCAAAGTACTAGGATTACAGACATGCACCACCACTAGCCCTATTTATTTATTTTTGATGTTAGAGATTTTACCTAGGGCCTTGAGCTTGCTAATCATGTCCCGTATACCTCTACCCACCAGAATTACAGTCTGTTCATGAATCATAAGTATTCTCAGACTTGATGAACAGAAAAAATGCATTCCAAACATTAAAGTGAAGCCACACGTGGTAGTACATGCTTGTAATCCAGCATTCTGGGAGGGTGAGGCAGGAAGATCACAAGTTTGAGCCCAGCCTGAGAAACTTACATTATCTCAAAATACAACAGTAGAAAAGGGCACAGGCTATAGCTTAGTGCAATGGCCCCAGTTCAATCTCTAGTACAGCAAAAATAACTCTCTACATGCATAGAGAGACTAAAAATAAATTCCCCTCTTGCCATTCTTGGGCACCAGACTGAGAAATGCTTGATGGATGGTTTATTCCCATAGCTATAAGACAGGGACACTTGGGGAAGGAGGCATGGTACCTGTTTTGGGGCTCTTCCTGTCATGTTTCATCCACTCATTACGTGTGCTTTTAGAACTGAGGTCTAATGAAGGAAAACTACTACTGAAATTTTATCTTGATGGGGTGAAACTGTCATCTTACAGAAAATGACCCTCTTTCTTTTTTTTAGGTTGGCATTGCAAACAGTATGGCCACCGGACAGGTGACAAAAAATGTCCTTTCTTTATCAAAGGCAACCAAAAGTTAGAGCAGTTCAGAGTGGTGAGTGACCCTGGGTGTGAGTTTGCCATCCTCAGAGGTGGTGAGCACCTCAGGCTGGCAGGCCCTATGACAATGTGCTCCCCGCTCCCTGGAGACTCTCAGCCAGAGTCTGTGCTGTTAGTTGCACCTCTGTTAAATGGTATTTGTGTGACTGTTAGCGTGTGTGTGTGTGTGTGTGTGTGTGTGTGTGTGCATGTGCACATGTGCATGTGTGCATGAGAGAGACACTGGGGATTGAACTCAAGGCCCAGACTGGACTTGAACTTGCAGTCCTCCTGCCTCAGCCTCCCAGGCTGCTTAGGCGCCTTCCTATTTTAAGCTAGTATTGTTTTTACTAAGCTAGAAGTATTATTTTTTTGCAAAGAGCAAAAACTGGGTTGAGCTCCGCAGAAGATCAAAGAACTCATTCAGAACAAATGGGGTTTTAATTAACTTTATTTTTATTTATTTATTTTATTTATTTTTTGCGGTACTGGGGATCGAACTCAGGACCCTGCACTTGCTAGGCAAGCGCTTATTCCACTGAGCTATATCCCCAGCCCTAATTAACTTTAATTAAAAGTAATTGGACCAGTCGCTGATCCCCATCCCTGATTTGCTGATCAGGAATGTAGCCCTGAACTGCCTTTGTTCCAACCTTATATACATTTGTGGTTTCCATGGTAATAGATTGGAATGTTTAGGCCTGGCCACAGTTGTTTTCTTTGCACCACATGATCAGATCAGGCTCCAGCCACAATGATACATAGTTTCTTTACTCTGTTCTATAGGTCCCCCTTTAGATACAGTATTTATCTAGGGTGAGAGGAGGGGATGAAACAACTCAGGCAAAGTCAGGACTGCAAAGTTAACTCTTTACAACCCCTCTGGGATGTTTCTCAAGACATATTTTGAGGCTTGCACTAAGACTAGAATTATTCTATCTTAAAATGATATGCTAAAAATTACTGTCCCTTACAGTATTTTTCCTCTCTAGATAACAGTAAAACTCATCCATCCTTTCCTCCCTTTATCTTTACTAAGCCCCCTTCTGGAGGCCTTCCTTCACTGTGCAGTTACTGCTTCTGCCAAGTGAAGTCGCTGCGGAGGAATGCACTCAGGTTACCAGCATCTGTCCAGTGAGTCAGTCGCCAGACCTTCTCCAAGCTTGCAGTGGCCTTAGTACCAGGGCCTTCCAGAGTACTGGGCAGGCAGTCTACACTGAGAAGAATGTGGAATGGTATGAAAAAATGCTCATGGAAACTTAAGCCAGGCGTGGAGGTGCACACCTATAATCTCAGGAGTCTGGGAGCTGAGGCAGGAAGATTGCAAGCTTAGCAAGACCCTGTCTCAGAATTAAAACAGAAATGCCCTGGGGTTGTTGCTCAGTGCGAAGGCCCTGGATTCAACCCCTAGTGCTACGAGGATCCCTAAGTGAAGGACAGTGGAGCTGAGTGTGTGTGGTATGACACAAACCCTTCGTAAGTGATGAGACCAGGAAAAATAGCCCTGTGACTAGCAGCAATCACCCTGGTGATGAGAGAACAGGCTTTGAGGTTTGCTTTTATCTTTACTTTGTGGTTCTTGGGAGCCAACCTGGGGTTCCTCCATGGCAGGCAAGTGCTGTCCAACTGAGCTACACCCCCAGTCCTCAACACACTTTTGTAATATCTAAAATTTTTGCAGTAAGCTTGCATTCCCTTTTCTAATTGAGGTAGTTTACACCTTTCATATATGCCTCATGCCTGTGTTCTTGTATTTAAGTATTTGGAGTCACGTATATAACTAGCTTGGCACAGTGACACATACCTGCGGCATCTGTAGTCCCAGCTAATCAGGAAGCTAAGGTGTAGGAAGATTGCAAGTTCCATCCTGGGCAATTTAGCCAGACCTCATCTCCAAATAAAATTTCATTTAAAAAGTGCTGAAAATACAGCTACCAGTTCAAGGGGGAGGAGGAGGAAATAACAGAGCACATTGGCATTATTAAACAAAACAGAACCTCCCAGGAGGACTTTGTCCACCAAGTCCAGCCTCACTGACTATTTCTGGGTTTTACTGGGCTAACAGGTGCTGTTATACTGTTACAGTTATTCTCACATGTCATTGTACAACCCACTTTTCCACCCTTGGTCATCTACTCACATAGACCAAAGAGAATTACCTCAATATTTCTCAACTTGAGAATTCTTTTAAATGACAAGTGTGCTGCTTTTTGTGCAGTTATTTGCAGGTATTTTTCTCTTTGGAGGGTGATGGTGGTGGTGGTGGTGGTAATGGTGTTTAGAGATGGGGTCTCACTATCTGACCCAGTCTGGCTGTAAATTTGTGATCCTTCTGCCTCAGCCTTCCATGTGTGCCACCTCTCCTAGCTCAGTTATTTCCTCATGAAGAATATTTGTTTTCCATGTTTTTCTAATTGGAGAATTACTATTGTAGTTTTAACAAGTTTATTATTAACATCCTTAAAAAGAACAAAAATATATTGAACATAAAGCAATATCAAACACTGGGTTAGCCTGGTATGGTAGCACATACCTATAATTCAGGCACTCAGGAGGCTGAGACACGAAGATTGTATTCCAGGAGAGCCTTGACTACATGCAGGTTCCAGGTCAGCATAGACAACATAGCATCAAAAACAACAACAACAACGAAAGTACTAGTTGTAGTGACAATATAAGGATTTATTTTTTACTTAACTAACAGTCTGTGAAGCCTAACCATACCCTTCTCTGACACTTAAGGCACATGAAGGTACCATGTACGACATTATTTGGGAAAATAAAAGACATGAGAAGAACATGAAGTGAGGGTATTCACTTAGCATCTTAAACCATGTAGGGTCGGGAACGCACATTCTAATGTAGGGAATGGTTCCAGAGCTGCAGACGCAGGCTGTGAATGATGGAAAGGGTGAGCCCATTGCCGAGCAGCCCAGTATGGGGACAGGCAGCCAGCGGGGGCACAGGCAGGCAGTCATCAGGATCAGCAAGCCAACATGGAGATAGGTGGCCAGTGCCCTCCCATGAGGTTGGGGTCAAGCAGCGGGCTGGCTAGGCACACCTGTGTCGCTGCTGTCGGACCCCACGCTGGATCTGGCTTCTCCATGTGACTTAGTTTATCTTCCACACGCTTCAGGATCTGAGCTTTTGTTAACCCTTAGACTTGAATAAAAAGAGGGTGAAGGAAAGTTTATTGTTCTGTTGTTTTGATCAGTTGAATGAGTTGCAGCTCTTGCAGGAGGTGACTGTGAGCTTTGGTGTGGGGATGAAAAAGCACTTGACAAAGCCCAATACACAGTCATGATAAAATACCTACAGAAAATTAGAATAGATGGTCTTTACCTCAATCTGATAAAAGCCATCTGTGACAAACCAATAGCTAACATCATACTAAATGGCTAAGAATGGAAACCTTTCACTCTAAAACAGGAACAAGATGAGGATGACCACTTTCACCCTTATTCAATACAGATGTGGAAACATTAGCCAGAAAAATTAGACGAGAAACAAACAAAAGGAATGAAGATAAGACTGGAAGAAGTTAAGTAATTATCTGTGAATGACATGATCCTCTACATAGAAGGCCCAAAAACTCCACCAAAAAGCTTCTAGAATTAATAACCAAACTCAGTAGCATAGCTGGATACAAAGTCAACACTCAAAAATTGATAGCATTCCTGTACATGAATAACAAACTCACAGAGAAATTAAGGAAACAACACCTTTCACAATAACATCCAAAAAAATTAAATACGTAGGAATCAGTCTAACGAAGTAAAAACCTTTATGTTGAAAACTACAGTACTCAGAAAAAGGAGGTTGAAGAAGATATCAGAAAGTACAAAGATATCCCGTGTTCTTGGGTAGGAAGAACCTACATAATGAAAACGTCCATACTCCCCAAATTACACGTATTTAATACAATTGCTATGAAAATTCCAAAAGCATATCTCCCTGAATTAAAGAAAGCAACCTAAAATTCGTTTGGAACCAGAAGAGGCCTAGAATAGCAAAGGCAGTTCTGGGCAACAAAGGCAAAGCAGGGGGCATCACAATCCCTGATTTCAAGCTGTGTTACAGTGCTACTGTGATAAGAACAACATGGTATTGGCAAAGAAATAGACCCAAGGAATAATGGAACAGAATAAAAGATGCAGAAACAACTCCGAGCACACTGATCTAGCTTATCTTTGACAAAGGGACCAAACATTCACTGAAAGAAAGATAGCCTCTTTAATAAAGAGTGCTGGAAAAACTGGCTTTTCACATGCCAGAGAATAAATCTAAACCCATATCTTTCACCACGCACTAAACTAAAATCAAAATGGATCAAAGATCTAAATATTAAAACAGAAACACTAAATCTGCTGGAAGATAGAATAGGTAGAACTACTAAAGACACTGGTGTAGGCAAAGATTTTGAACAAAATCTGGCTTTCACAGAGACTGTAAAAATCAACAACTTGGATCTTATCAGAAAGTTTTGTACAGCAAAAGAAATCACTAACAGAGTAAAGACAACCTGTGTGGCAAACACACTTATTTAATTGAGTCACCTACAGAGGCCGGATACAGAGACAAGCAAGTTTACTGGGGGCCAGCAGTGGGCACCCAGTACATGACTGAGCACCAATCCCAAAAAGCAGGAGGGGAGAATACTTATAGAGTTCTAATTCTGGGTCTAGTTCCAGTTGTGGGGGGGGGTGCAGATATGATTTAGTGGAGCTACAGAAGTACTACAAAGCATGGGCTTAGCTTGTGACAATGGAACAAAGGTGTTTGACATTTTACATAGGGAACAAGCAGTCTTAGGACAGAGCATGGGGTGGTATCAGGTTAGGTAACTATGACAACATTTACAAGAAACAAACTTAAACAGAAACTTAGGCTTTAAAATGACACTAGAATACAAAATGGCGTTGGTTTAGTTTTCTTTCCCATATCAAACCCAGTGTGTGAAGAAAAAATTTGCCAGATATTCCTCAAGGGACTAATATCTAGTATATATAAAGAACTCAAAAAATATCAGACCCCTGAAATTTTTGGACCTAATCCAAAAGTGGGTATCTAAAATAAACAAACGCTTTTCAGATGAAGTAGAAACAGCAAATAAATACATGAAAAAATGTTCAACATCACTGGTCATTCAAGAGATGCAAATTAAAACAACACTTAGACTCCATCTCCAGAAAGAATGGCTAATATCAAGAAACTGATTAGTAACAATTGTTAGTAGTGAAAGAGGAACACTTCACCATTGGTGGGAGTGTAAACAGGTGCAACCACTGTGGAAATCAGTCTGGAGATTCCTCAAAAATTAAAACTAGAGGTTCCACTTGACCCAGCTATTCCCCTTCTTGGTATCTTCTTGAAACAATTGAAAGCATCATACCACAGCAATATATGCACACCCATGTTTATAGCAGTACAGTTGGTAAAAGGTAAATCTTGGAAACAGCCCAAATACCACCAACTGATTAATGGATACAGAAAAAATTTTTATATAATGGAGTATTACTTTGCTATAAGGAAGAATAAACTTGAGATACACTTTGATAAATGGATATACCTTAAGACCATACTCTTAAGGTATGGTCTTACTCCTTCAGGACAGTCTGTCTTTCACTCTTAAGTGAAATAAAGCAGATACATGTATTTAAATACCACATTGTTTGTCTGTTATTAGAAACCGTAAGTGTAAATAAGGACCAAAATGTACAATAGATATTGGGAAACTGGAATAAAATGTTCAAACGAAACAGGGAGCATAGTGGGGGAAGGGCAAAAGAACGAAGGGACAACAGAATAGAAGGCAAAAATGCACACAATGCTCTTGTAAATGAGGGGAAAGGAGCTGAAGAGAGGAGGGCAATGAGAAAAGAAACAACAGCAAGAGATGTCATACAGGTACAAATTCCCTGTGATGAAGGCTATCATTAGGTACATCTAACATACCTAGAAAATGTACCGATGAAATTTTCTTAAAAACACAAGAAGAACAAAGAAAGGGAGGGAGGGAGGGAGGGAGGAAGGATGAAAAGAAGAAAGAAGGGGCAAGGAGTTATATTTAGTAATGATCATGAGAAGTTGTGCTCAGGGCAAGTCTGTGCTGACAAAAGATAAGGCAGGGACAGAAAAAAGTACCAGGTGACAGAAACATAAAAGCGCAAGCGCTGCACATGTGGCATAGCACACAGAAAAATAACAGCACAGGTAAATCACACTTGCAGAATTTAAAGGATGTGCGCCTCAGCCCAGGGTCCTCCCCTTGAATCCCTCAGTATGATCACAGACATGAGTCAACAGGGTGCTGAGTCATCATAGGGGCTTGCATGCATGCTTGTCCAGGAGTTCACTCTGATTTTAATTAATGCATGACATGTAGTACATATTTATGAACCCTTCATGAGGTGGGAGTAGGGCAAAGGTGATGACTGAAGATCAAGCTAGAAGATCCAATGTACACATGTCCTTCCCTAGAGCATCAGAGGTCTCTTGTTATTCCATTTTTTACCTCTCTTGGGCCAAGGGAAGCAGGGATGACAGAGGCTACTGTTTAGAGTTAAATGGGTGGCAGTGATTCCCTCGGCTCCATTGTTTCTAACTGTACAGCACCAGGGAGGGAGTCTACAATGCTGCTTCAGGAGAGTCTGTCTTCAAGCAGATAAGGAGTACCCCATAGCCTCCCTTCAATGCTCTGTTCCACAGAGGTCCTTGGTTCAAAGTTACCAGCATGCCAAAACTGCACATTTTGGGGGATTGGCCATTTCCTGAACCCCTTCATAGATAAGGGGGTTTCAGAGAAAGCTTTTTCTTCTATTTCCTATTTTTCAAGTGGTGTCAGCTCCAACAGGATGAGTTCACAGCCTTCAGGATTTACCCTAAACTAATACGAGCACCAAGAGGGTCTCCATACTGTTTACATATATGAACCTTTTATAAACCCATAGCAACCAACTACACAAAAAGCAGCAGTGCTGGAGTCCAAGAGACAGCAACATATTCTATACAGAAGACTCGAGAAAATCCTCCAATTCCTTCCAAGAACTAATAACTAAACTTAGTACACACCCTGGATCTCCTCAGTGAGCACGGGTGGGGGAGACCTCGCTTGTGCCCAGCATTGTAAGTGCGCCCAATGCCCAGCTGCAAGGGGCAGGGAGCGGCAGCACTGGAGATGTAGAGGTGGGAGGAGGCGAAGACCTGGAACTAGGGTGCAGACCCAATTCTCTTGCTGGGTGGGGATAGCCTCCAAAGAGTCATCGGCAGCCTGCAAGGAGACACTAGTGGCCTATAAGGGGACCCGGGGGCCTTGACAGGGAGCTCAGTAGCCTGATCCCATGGACTGAACAGGGCAGGAGTACCTTGGGCTGGGCCCAGGGAATGCCTTGACGGGGCAGAGCCTGGGGGAAGACCTGTAGACCAGACAGGGCCTCTGGGGGCACCTTGGGCCAGGCCCCCAAGAGCACCTTGATGGGGCAGAGCCTGGCATTCTACGGGGACAACCCCATAGACTCGACCAGGCCCCTGGGAGCACCTCAACGAGGCAGAACCCAGTGGTCCTCGGGGGCGACCCCAAGAACTCAACCAGGCCTCCAGGAGCACTGCATTGAGGTGGAGCCTGGCAGTGCGTGGGGTAACCCCATTGACTCGAGTGGACCCCCGATGGCCTTGAGAGCTTGTCAATGGGGACTTTACCATAGTGAACCTGGTTCCCTGCCAATTTACCATCTTTGAGGAGAGGTGCTTTTCCACCTCCTGCCATAGCAATCTGTGCGCACCCATGTTTGTTATAGCATAATTAGAAACACCCACGTCTCTTCCCAATGTGAGAGCCCAAAGGAGTAAGTAAACCAAAATATAAATAAATAAAGTTACTATCAGAGCAAAGATGACTGATTGGATGGGAGAACAAAGATGAGGGTGGAGAAAACTGATTAATCAAACAAGCCATCATCTGTATAACTGAGCAACAAATGTGAAGATAGCATTATGTAATACAGCATCCAGCATTAATTCCCTATCTTCTCTATAATTTTGTATTTCCTTTATTGTTTTTGTGTTGACAAATGCAAAGATAACATTATGTAATACAGCATCCAGTGCTTATTCCCTACTGTCTCCTCTATAATATTGTATTTCTTTTATTGTTTTTGTGTTATTCTGGTTTATATTTCTTCATTTTTTGTCTTTAAAATTAAAAAAAAATGGTGTCAGCTCAAGTAATCAAAATAGCCAAGTATCAGGGCTGGGGATATAGCTCAGTGGAATAAGTGCCTGCCTAGCAAGCGCAGGGTCCTGAGTTCAATCCCCAGTACCGCCAAAGAAAAAAAAATAGCCAAGTATCTTATCTACTTTTTCGTCACTGAGACATGAGACACAGTATCTCACTCACAGTTTAAAGGGGGAGAGGTTTATTTTGGCTCATAATTCGTAGAGGTTTAGTCCATAGTCAGCTGGCTTCAGGGCAGAGTGGCCTGGCAGAGGAGAAACAGCAGCCTCTTGCATGGCAAACAGGAAGCAAGAAAGATCAAGGGAGGAGAAGGAGAGACACAGTCTTTCAAGCCACACCCCCAGTAACTCAACTCAACCAGGCTTCACCTCCCAACATTACACTCAGCTATAAACTCGTCAGTGAGGATTGGTCCACTGACCAGTATCACAGCCCTGTGACCCATTTAACTCCCACAAGCCCGTTTATGAGGGCATGAGGCCCTGGGGGACATCCAAACTACACCAAACCACATATTGTGTGGTGGCATTTCCCAAACTCCTTCACCTGGTGTGTAACTGAGCAACAAGGGAAAAGAGTATTCACACGACATAAAGACAGGGATGGTGGCTCACATGTATGATCCCAGCACCCTGAGAGGCTGAGACAGGAAGACTAGGAGTTTAAGCCCAGTCATGGAAATTTAGCAAGACCCTGTTTAAAAATGAAAAATAAAATAAGGACTGGGTAAAGGTCCTGGGTGCAAAGTCCCTGGGTTCAATTCTCAGCGCTAAAATCAACCAAAAACAAGTTATAAGTCCTTTTTTGTCACTGGATCTGTTCATTAAAAGAAACATTGATACAGCTAATGTTCACATCAGCGAGGCATGTTGCCCAGGCCTGTGGTTCCAGTGACTCCAGAGGGAGGGTTGGTAAAGCTGTTGGGCTGGAGGCCAGCATGAACCACATGGTGAAACCCCATCAAGAATGAGGGGAGGGGAAGAAGCTCATTTACATCAAATGGACAAGAAACAGTACAGAACACCTATATTCAGGAAGAGTTAGAAAGGTCCATCTCCTAAGAAAGACAGTTAAGGGGCTGGGGGAATAGCTTAGGGATACAGTGCTGGCTTAGCATGTCCAAAGTGCTGGGTTTGATCCCCAATAATACAGAGAGTATAATAACAGCTATGGGCCACTCCACTCCTCTGCACTCACCTGGACCTGAGAAACGCCCCAGGGCCACCCCTGACCTATGTCCTAAGGCCTACTACATGGAGGCAGACCCCCTCAGCCCACTTCCAAAATTCCAAAGTCCCAAACCAAGATGTATGTGTGCCAGATTTTCTGGCATAATCTACACTGTAAGTCCTATTGCAACCTTTCTTCATTCTGTGTTCATCAAAGGTCCATGCATATGGACTATATTTCACACCTACAATTATAACAGTGAATTATGGGAAGGGACATGCAAACACATCTAACGTTGTTGCAGAATCAGTACCCAACCAGATGGAAAACACTGCACAAGAAACTGGAAAGCAATTTTTATTACTGGGAGGAAGGGGTTGGTGGGAACCAGATCCAAATCACATTCTGTAAGCAGGAAGTACAAAGTTGATAACGGGTTAGTCTGTAATTGGTTATATATATTTGGTCACACATTGTCAGGCAGATGTGTCTAGAGAAGGTTTAATTTGAGGGGTCACTCATCATGAGGCAGGAAAGTCTGGGGGAAGTCAGGGTCCAGGCAAGTAGTTAAGATTAAGTATGTCGGCTGGGGATATAGCTCAGTGGAATAAGCGCCTGCCTAGCAAGCACAGGGTCCTGACTTCGATCCCCAGTACTGCCAAAAAAAAAAAAAAAAAAAAAAGATTAAGTGTGTCCTTGACAGGGCTAGCCTGTCCTGGGTAGGTAGTCCTCAGAACAGGGTAGCAAAACAGGCTATGTTGGCAGGCCATTGTGCAGCTGGTCAAGTAGAGCTGAGTGAAATTATCTCTGAGTTGCAGCTGGGTAGTCAGTCAAGGCTGGCTGAGTCTGACGGCCCAATTATGAAGCTGTAAGTTTAATTTTTTTCTATTACAACATGATTCAGCACCCTGTCAATCACATTATCATGCCCTGGAAAACTCCATGGAAGGCACCCTAGACCTGGCATAGCACTCTAAATTCTGAAACCCAACACCCTCAAGTGTTCGTGCCATTTTCTTTTCTACCCACGTGAGCCCACTACTGCCTGATTAAAACTTTGCTTCTTTTGTACTGCTGTGTACCACATCTAGTTCTTTGTTCATCATACACAAGAACCTATAAACCTGTCTGGGACCCATGGTAACACCACCACTACAAAAAAGTAAGGAAAGAAGAAAAGGTTAAGCTGGTGGGACAGTGATGGTATACACCTGTGATTATGTCTTTGCTTGTAAGTTCAAGCCCATCCTGGGGAACTTAGCAACTTAGTGACATCCTGTCTCAAAATTTTAAAAAGGGCTGGTAAGCAGTGCATAGAATCAAGAAGTTATTTTTCCTTCTTTGCCTCTGGCCCTGCCTCACTGAAACTGAGTGTTGGGGCTGGAGATATATCTCAGTGGAATAAGTACCTGCCTGGCAAGTGCAAGGTCCTGAGTTCAATCCCTGGTACCACATAAAAAAAATAAAATAAAGAAACTGAGTGTTAACAAGATCCCTTTCATGATGGCTTCCATGGCTTCCAGTTCTGCCATTCAGCAGTCTCCATTTGCCCCTCTGTGCTCCAGTTTTCAATCCCTTTGCCTTTCTGTATATAAATTAGCAGCTTCTGCAGGCTCAGGTCTCCTTGTCCTCTTCTCAGTAGTGGACACAGTGAAAGCTGGATTTATATTTTTATTTATCAGACAATCACTATGCAGCCCAGAGTGGCCTTGAACTCTTGATTCTCCTGCCTCACTCTCCCTACGGTCATTTCTTTAGTCTGTCTGCTTGGTCATGATATTGCCAGGTCTTAGGATACTGCAGTCTCCTTCTAGAGATGGTTTCTAGATTCTTTCTGTCCTGAACAGAGAGCTGGTTAAGACAAATGCAAAAGTGGTGACATTTTATGTTTATTAAAGACACATGGTAGGCAAAGATACATTCTCTGCAGAGTGAGTTAGAGCTAACTAAAAGTGGGAAAACAAGTACACCCTACAGAGTGAGGGCAGAACACTGTGAGAGAGAACAGTGGCCATGAGAAACACAACAACCCTCTTTTTTATCTCCCACTCCTCAGGTTGTCAGGTCTAGGCAGTCCTACCCAAAACCTGCTGGAACTGGGCATTGTGGTGCATGCCCGCAATCCCAGATGCCTGCAATCCCAGAACTCAGGAGGCAGAGGCAGGAGGATCACTGTGAGTCTGAGGCCAGCCTGGGCTACAAAGTCAGTTTAAGGCCAGCTTGAACTGCATAGTAAAAAAGTCTCGAAAAATAAAAATAAATAAATGTGCTCCAGTTCCAACAAGCATTGAAAATAGCACTCTCTGAGTGGGTTCTACCAGAGTTTGGGGTACTGTTCTGCATAGCCATTTTGAAGCTTGAGAACTGGCAAGTCATGCCCACTACCGCAGCCAGTTCGCTTTGCCGTAACCTCCTGCCTTCTGGTCCCTTTCTTAGGTTGTTTCTGAGTAATATACTGTATATATTCATTTACCCAAAATACGACCACGCTTGAATACTGCTACCCATACAAGGATAGCCACAATCCTGAAGGTTCCAGGATACCACTTCAGGGGTAATTCAGAGGAGCAACCAGGAAAAGTAATGTGTTTTTTATTATACTTTCAGCGGATTTTTAAAAATTTGTTAATTTAGCAACAGGATTTTTTTCTTCTGATACCAGAGATTGAACCCAGGGCCTTGGGGACTGGGGATATAGCTCAGTGGAATAAGTGCTTTCCTGGCAAGCACAAGATCCTGAGTTCAATCCCCAGTACCGCCAAAAAAAAAAAAAAAAAAAAAA
>PVLD010007403.1:0-65746 GCA_004027595.1 Dinomys branickii | reverse complement strand
GCCTGGGAATTGTAGTCCAGTACCACAGACATGCTGCCCCGCGGTGCCTGCTGGGAATTGCAGTCAAAGGCGGGAACGATGTCGGAGTGGCCGTGGCAGGGATCCTACTGCCGCTGGACCAAGGCTCATTTGAACCACTACCTACTTGTCTTTAGCAGAGAGAGCTAATTAATACACTTCCTTTTCTGGTCCTAGCAGCAGTGCCTCAGACCCCGGTTCTGTGGACGTCTCGCTCCGCTCTTGAACTCCGGCTGGCCATAGCACCCCGTACCAGTCCCTCAGATATCCTCCGCAGGGTTTCCCTGAGGGGGGAGGAGCTGAGCCGACCAGCGCTTGGGGGCGGAGCTTCTTGAGGGCGAGACGTACGTGAGCGGCCTGTGGGGCGGGGCCTGTGTAGAGCGGCGTCCTAGCTGGGTTTCCTTGGGGCTGCGCTCGAGAGCAGGCTTTCTCGGGGTGGAACCTGCGTGTCCCGGGGTGGGGCGAGGCCTGCACAAAGCGGCCCTGGGGGCGGGGCTTCTCTGGGGGCGGGGCTTGCAGGGGTGCTGTGGACCGGCGGCTTCCGCGCTCTGGAGGAGAGCAGCGGCGGCTAGCTGCCCGGTTTCCGGCCGCGGGCGCACGAGGCTGCCCATGGACCGCGCGGCGGTGGTGAGGGTGGGCGCGGCGGCGAGCGCCGGCGTGTGCGCCCTGCTGGCAGCGGCGGTGCTGGCGCAGTACTTCTTCAGCCTGCGCCGGAGGACGGGCCGCAAGACCAAAATCATCGAGATGGTGAGTGGGGCGGGCGGCGGGGCCGGGGCGCGGGTCCTCGCGCTGAGGCCGCTGTAGAGTCGCGCGGGCCCCGTACTCGAGTCTTACGCCTCTGTCACAGACTTACCAGAAGTCCCCTCTGTGTTCCCCGAGCTCCTGCACTGATGTCGTTGAAATAATGTCTCTAGCGGGGTGTGGGTGGCACCTGCTCGTCAGCCTAGCACCCGGGCGCCCGAGGCAGGAGGAGCGCCGCAAGTTCGAGGCCAGCCTGAACGAAACCGTGCCTCAAAAAGAAATTTTTTAAAATGCCTCAAAAATCCACTAGAAGCATATAATAAGGAACACGTTCCGAAGTTGGGTTTGTTTAGTTTGTATTTAACTAGGTCTGACGTAGGCAAGTCCATTTTGTTATCTGGAGTGTACAGCCCTGGGTCTTCCCAGGCTGGGCGCTGTGCGTGTGAACATCTGGGTGAACATCTGGGTGAACATCTGGGTGCATGTGGCTTCCAGATAACATCGTCGTAGGTTGCGCGGGATGTGCTTGCCCTGGCGGAGGAGGTATCCCGCTGGTGGAGGCCCACTGCACAAGGGTGAATATGGGAACACCTTTGTTTGATTAAAAGTAAATTTTAAAACTAAGCTCTCACAGATCTCATTCCAGTAAGATTCCTAGATTTTGAGCTAATGTGCTCTTAGATTATGTTAACTTATTTTCTCTACCTCCTTATTTTCAGCAAATGTTTTTGTCTTCGAAGTTGCCTTTTGTTCATGGTGCTGTCTTGCTTAAAACAACGATTTCTTTTTGCCCCACACTCAAAATTTATAATACATGTGAATGTATTATATTTCTGTATATTCTTATATATTCATAATACATACAGTGCCAATTTATAATACATAAATTGCCCTAAACTGTGGATTGGTCTTTCAGAATCCTAAGGAACAGTTTTGCACTCTTTGAAAAATAATGAGGGACCATCAAGAATGCTAACTTCACTTACTGTACTGTAGACACCAGTCACACCTATGTGTAGAGCACATTATTTTAATGCATGTAGCCTGCAAGTAGCTGTATGGGGAATATCATAGTTGTAACTCTTGTGATTTTCCTAGGTTGCTTCATCAGATGGAAAAAATGTTTGTGAGACCCAAAATGTGGGTCCCAGCTCTGTTTCCTTCTCTTCAGAACACTCAAGTTTTAAGGAATCTCCCCCTCCCATTGCCCACCTTCATTCTTGAGGGCTTCTGCACCCCGAATGAAGCTCTTTCAGGAGTTTTTCAGTGAGCATCTGGGGGAGTGGCTGGGAGATGGTGTTTGCCCAGTAGAACTGTCCCTCAGGGCAGAGACCTAAACAGAAGGCAGAGTGGAGACAGGCAGAAGTTAGTGAAGGTGGCTGCTGCTTTCCTTTCAAAGCACTGTGTTCAGCTTTTTGCATCTTCTCTGAGGCCACAAAACAGCCTCCCCTGCCTCTTAGCAGTGGAGCTGGAGCTGAGGAGATTTCTCTTTTCTAGCACCCAAAATCTTAAACTGCTAACTAATCTGGCATAATCAAGCGTTTATTTAACTCAATTTTTTGTGGTATTAGGGATTGAACCCAGGGCCTCGTGCATGCTAGACAAGTAGGGCCACTGAGTTGTGTCCCCAGTTTGTTTTTGTTTTTGTTTTTTGGTGCAGGCTCTTACTAAGCTGCCCAGGCTGGCCTTGAACTTTTGGCCCTCCTGCCTCGGCCTCCCAAGTCACTGGAATTTCTGGCATGTGCCACCATGCATGGACATTTTTGTTTTTAAGTAAACTTTTTATTTTAGAACAATTTAGATATAGAGAAATCCAGAGTAGGTAAGTATAGAGTTTCCATATATCCCCTATGCAATTGCCTCTGTTATTGCCATCTTATATTATGGTTCATTTGTTACACTTTGTGAATAAAAACTGATACATTCTTAAATGTCTGTGCTTTATTCAGATTTGCAGTCTTTTTACACAATGTCCCCTCCGGGAATGCCCCTCTTCACATGTGCTCTACCACTGAGATACACTGCCTCTTTCTTCCTCAGCTGTGCCTGTTTCTCAGACTTTACTTATGTCCTCACTGTTTTGAATAGTTGTGGTCAGGTATTAAATAGAATATCCCTCAGTTGGATTTTGTCTGCATTTTTCTTTTAATTAGTGGAAGTTGTGGGTTTTGTAAAGTTAAAGTTATTTCCCTTCCCTCCCTCCACACTATTCTTTGGAAGTCACTGTCACACCCTTTCCCCATACTGGGGATTGAATGCAGGGCCTTTGCACCAAGCTATATCCCTTTTTTTAAATTTTATTTTTAGATAGTGCCTTGCTAAGTTGCCTAGGCTGATCCCCACCTCACCGTCTTCCTGTCTCGGCCAGCCAGTACTGTAATCACAGGCATGCACCACCAGATTTGGCTGGTATCCAGAGTGGGGAGCCCTGTGTCATGTCACATGCCTGTCATCCTGGCACTTGGGGGGCTGAGGCAGGAGGATGTGACATCCAGGCTCACCTGGGCTACATAAAGACATCCTGTTTCAAAAAAAATTGTGGGAAGCTCTATTGCACATTCTTTAGCGTGTGGCATAGACCTAAGTTCTTTGGACTTCTGCACAGAACAGCGACCTGTTCTCTGCATAGTTGTGACCTGTAGCTACAGATCTGCAGATGCTAGTTTGTATGTTGCATCAGAGTCCAGGGCTGTTGTATTCTAGTGAGACATCCTTTCAGCTTGGCGCTTATGTGCTCTGTCCTTTCACTCTTTTATCCTTGCCATGCCTCCATCAGTTCTATAAGCTTTTTCCAACTAAAAATGAAATGTTGGATGTCCAATAGGTGACTCTGGAAGAATGGAAAAAATTAATTTATTTTTGTAGTACTGGGGACTGAACACAGGGCCTTTGTACTGAGCTATATCCCTGGTCCTTTTTTATTTTGAAATAGGCACTTTCTAAGTTGCCTAGTTGCCCATTCGGGGCTAGAAATTGAAATTCTTCTCCCTCAGCCTCTCAAGTGCTGGTCCTGCGGGTGTGGCCCACAACTCCTAGTCCTAAATTAGTTTTGTTAGCACACAGTCATGTTTGTTCATTTACATATTGACTGGAGCTGTTTTCATGCAACAGTCATACTGAGTGGTTGCAGCCAAGAGTGGATCTCTTTCTGTTCCTTCTCAGCACATTACAAATCCCAGTGACTTACTGTAACTTGACAGCATTTCAGGTGTCACCAGTATCACTCATCTGTGAAAACCATGTTCAGAGATGAGATATGTAAGAATCTTATTACATGTTAGCATTAAAATGAACATTACAAGAGATTTTGATGATGGGAAATGGTCACTTTGAAGACAAGTGAAATGTTATTTTTAATAACTCAGTTATGTGTGCATGGTGCACCATCTGTTCACCCCACCACCACCACCACCACCACACACATGCACTGGGGATCAGACCCAGGCCCTCATGCATACTAGAAAAGTGCTCTCTCACTAAGCTATATCCTTAGCCTTTTAAAAAAGTTTTCTTTTGAGCACAGTTCCACAAGCTGTCCCACTGTAGCTTCTTGGGTGATTTAGACTACAGGTATGTGCTGCACACCCAGCTTGTATTTGGGTTTTGGGTTTTTTTGTGTGCATTGAGGAAGGATCTCTGTTGCCCAGGCAGGTTTTGAACTCTTGGGCTTGTGGGATCCTCAGTTTCCAAGGTAGCCAGGCCATATGTATACACTATCACCCCCAGCTAGTTATATTGGGATTTCCTCAGTAAAGTATCTAAAATTTGTTTTTCTTTTATTAAATAAATACTTCTCTATCCTCAAGTGTATCTCTTGGGTCACAAACCTTAGACTATTCATTGACTGACCATTTATGGAGTTTCCTGACCCCTGTGGGAGTGAATAAATTCCTGCCAAAATCTTATGATCTGTTTGAGAAAAGCTGAACATACAGGAAAGCAAACACTTCATATACATAAGCATAATATATGAAATGGAGTGTGACTATTTCTATTTTAACAAGGTCTTGTTATCGAGTAAATATATCTGATTAAAGTTAAATCATAAATAGAAATATCATGGAGAAAGAGTTCCTGGGTATTTAGATCTTTACAAGGTATCAATACATTAGTTTGTCCTGATTTCAGGGCCTGGTTCTCTGCTTTAAAGATGTAAAAAATTTAGTCATCATCATCTCAGATAACAGATTCATGTTAGGGGACATAAGACTAATTTTGTCATCAAGATACATAAACATGGGTCTGTCAGATCTATGTTTATTCTTTAGAATATTTCTATTGATGGATTATTGTAATTTTATGAATTTTATTATGTTAAACAATGAGTACTTAACAGAAAAAAATCACACAAACTGAGTTTTTAATATTTATTGGGTGCTTATAAAAATCAAACGAATTTTCAACATCGACAAGCTTTTGGTGTACAAAGTCTAAAAAAAATCAAAAATAAATTTCTGTATGAACTACAATGAAAATACCAAAAGCACTTTACAAAGAAACCACTTGAGTTATCATACCTTAAAGCAGTCCGTACATGTGACAACAACACTTTCCATACACACATCACTTACAGTGACAGCACGTGTCTTTTGCCTTCCTGGCCTTTTTGCAGGACATACTTGACAGCTCAGTTGCCTTGATGTTTTGTCAGGAGGTTCTTACTAGATTACATAGTGTGTAGTTAACAGGAACATAAAATATCAAAAAAATAAATTACTAAATTCTTAACACATATTATGTATTTAGAATAAACATCAACATTTTCACATCAGTTGTATACTTCCTTACAAAACCCAGAGATAACATCAGAAATAAATTCCTATATGAACTACAGTGAACTCCACCACAGAAATAAACTTTGCTTCAACTGTCACACCCAAGGGAGTCCTCACACATAAGGACAGCATATCCCATGTGCAGATCTCACACTGACGGCATGTGTCCTTAGTTTTCCTTTCCTATATGACAGTCTTATCACCTCTCATGTTTTGTAAGGAGCTTCCTGCTATACTGTACAACATACACTTAGCAGGGAAATGAGGTATCAATAAAATCAAATCTGTAATGAATGCTAAGAATAGGCTCTTAGCATTCGTTATTCATTCATTCACACAGGACAAATGTGAATAGTTCACATTTTCACATCAGGCTAGTGCTAAGCGAAAGTACAAATGTACAGTAGAAAAGGCTTATGCCTCTTGGGTTTTATTGGAGCCGTCTCTTGTTCTCTGTGGAATTGAGGTTTGAACCCAGGGCCTTTGCCCTGAGCTGCATCCCCACCCCTTTTTGTTTTTCATTTTGACATTTATTTGGCCTGGCCAGTCTTGACCTTTGATTCTCCTGCCTCAGGTGCTGGGAGTTCACCACAATGCTCAGCTCCTGAAGCATTAACAGATTATTGCATAGTTCACATGAATAAATCTTCCTTTTATGTTTAGTTATTTGCTAATGTGGTGTGTCTCTGGCTTCCTGTGACCATTTTGTAAGACGGTCCCAGCGCTGCTCTGGATTATCCAGTCAGAGCACTCTAACCCAAGAGCAGAGGAGTGGAAACATGAGAGTAAGCCCCAAATATACAACCACAGACACATTTTTAGTTTCCTATTTCAGCTTTACAATTCATTTAATTTGTTCTCTAATCCAGGGTTACATACCTACCTTTGTTTTTATTTTTTTAGTATCAGGAATTGAACCTAGTGCATTGCACACACAGGATAAGCACTCTACTATTAAGCTACACCCCAATCCATTGTACTGTTTTTAAAAATCAGCAGGTATGGTGTCACATGCCTGTAATCCCAGCATTCTGGAGGCTGAGGTGGGAGGATTACCAGGAACTGAGGCCAGCTAGGGTACGTAGTGAAAACCTATATTTAAAAAAAAAAAAACCACGATTTCCAAAACTTTTGTGTAAGATCCATTTTCTAAGCAAGTGTTTAGTGCTTGTTCCTTGCATAGGATCTGTAAGAACAAGAACTCTGGCTTGAGCAGATCTGGTCTCAAATCCTTGATTTTCTACTTAATGTTATCTTGAACAAGTTTCTAACCTTCCAACCCTTAAACAAATTATCATTTTTTTAAAAACTGGGTCTTACATAGTAGTTCAGGCTGGCTGGAACTTGCTGTATCACACAGGCTCGTCTCAAATTCATAGTCCTTTTGCCTCAGCCTCTGGCATGCTGTGATTTCAGGCATGTGGAATTAGAATTTTTTAAACAGTTCCTGAGTCCCCCTAAGCCTCATTTCATTTTCCTCATCTGTAAAAAGGAAAATGCTAGTATCTATCTTGAGTTGTCGTTATGAAAGGATTTAATGAACATGAAATACTCAGCCACATCTGGCCTGTAGTAACCACTTGAGAAATAGATGTAATTGTTACCCTGCAGCACAGTCTGTGCATTTCTCCTACCTCCCCAAGTTCTTATTTGCCCTTTATTTTGGAGGGCAACAAGAAAGCTTGAGAAGCCATAAAAGATGTTGATGTTATTGTTTTGGTGCTGGCAATGGAACCCACCATCAAAAGGTTCAAGAATAGTTACATAATTAGCACGAAGCTTTATGCAGATAACATGGATGTGGCAGATTGAAGAGGAGGGCCTGGAGTGAAGGGCATTAGTCAGGAGGTGTTGGCAGCATCCTTGTAGAAGATGCTGGAGGACTTGAACTAGGCCACTGAGCAGGAAGAATGAAGTCAGGGCTCAAGAGATAGAGAACCTCAGAGGTGACTCAGCAGGACTTGATGGCAGCATGGATCCTGGAGTCATAATCCTGGATTTGATTCAGGTTCTCTCAGTCACAAAGCTGTGTAACCTTGGGCCAGGTACCTGGTGCTCTGACTTGCATTTCCTCATCTGCTCGTTAGGAGATAATAATAGCACTACTTACTACATGGATTAGCTGCAGAGTTAAGAAAGTTCACAATGCTTGGGGAACTGCTGAGAGTTTATTACTTGTGATCATTAAAGAGATCAGTTATAGGGAGAAATAGCTTTAAGGTTACCAGATAAACATTGATTCTGGCTGCATTATTAACAAAGAGAATTAAGGGACATCCTAGCATTTGGTAGGCTAAGCAAGAAGACTGTGAGTTGAAGGCCAGCCTAGACTAGATAGTGAGACCCTGTTACAAAAAATAAAACAAGCTGGCCTTGCACTCAGGACGTTCCTCCTGCCTCAGCCTTCCAAGTGCTGGGACTATAGGTGTGCACCACTACATCCAGCTCTCTGATTCTCTTATTAATAGATTTCTTATTTTTCTATAGTAAGAAACTACCCAGAAAGAGATGAGATGGTTTGCTCTTACTTATTTCTTCCTATAGTCTTTATTAAATTCTCCAAAGCAGGAATATCTGTCTAGTGAAGTAAAATGTAGAACCAGAACAAATGTCTAGTCTTAATGTTGGTTCCTAACAGGCAGAAAGAAGAAAAAGTAAAAAATTATTTGGACAGCAGGAGTGGGAAGTGTTAGGACTGCCTTCCCCCGCCCCCCGCAAAGTTGTCATTTCTGAGTTGGACCCCTGATTGTGGGAAGTGTTAGGACTGCCTTCCCCCACCCCCCGCAAAGCTGTCATTTCTGAGTTGGACCCCTGATTTATTGCTTCTTTCCTGACATTAACTGTTACTCCTTAAACAGCTGGTGCTATGTTTTTGAAACTCCAATGTGTTTCTTTCTGGGAAATAAAAACTTCTCCCAAAAACTTCTTCCATGGTAAGAGAAGATCAGATGTTCTTGGGTGCTAAGCCAAGTGACAAGCCTCCCAGTGAGCCTATATTTAGAAGAGGGAGGAGAAATAAGATTTATATCCCTGCGTCACTGAAGCCACATTACCACTTTTAAAAATCTTTCTCTGTTTCAGCTTTTGCCTAGTTTATATCAGTGCTCAGACTTTGGACCCATTAGGTCCTGTTTAGAATTTGAACGTTTTAGTGGAGTGTTTTCTGCGAATCCCTTTGGCATGGTCTCATGATTTTTCATAACTGAGGGTTTATATGGTGTCTTGTATCCTTTCCTGTTGAGTCTCCTCTCTGGGGATCTGGATAGATATGGTTGTTTGTTCTGCTCTCCCCCTTTTTTGCAGGGTTCAGGACGTGTATGTGCTAGGTGAGCCCTGTGCCACTGACATATCCCCACCATCTTTCTTTGGAGGCAGAGTCTTGCTAAGTTGCCTGGGCTGGCCTTGAACTTGAGATCCTTTTGCCCCCACCTCCCTAGTAGCTGCGGTTACAGGCATGTGCCATCGTGCCTGGCTTGTCTTGCTTTTTAAAAATCATTGTTATTGCTAATTGCTCTTGACTAACAGAAACAGAAACCACAAAGTAGTGGCTTCAATAAACAACACAAATTTTCCTTCTGTTGGGGGTGGGCTTGAGACATCATATGTGGGAGTGCTCCTCACTGTGCAGTCCAGGCTAACTTTGCTCTTCCTATGTAGCCCAGGTTATATACAGAGTCACTATGCAGCCCAGACTGGCCTCAAACTCATAGTGATCCTTCTGCCTCAGCCTCCTGAGTGCTGGGATGACAGGTGTATGCCACCACAACCAGCTTTTTTGCCAATTTCTGACACAGTTCTAGAAATCTTTCCCGAGTGTCTTGGTGAGGGGTATCAAAAATACAGTGACAGCTGCTGCCAAGTGCCACCCAGCAGAAAGGCAGGCTCCTAAAAACAAGACAATGCATCCCCATCTGCCTTATTCACCAGATCTGGCACCATGCAGATACTGGCTCTTCCCGCAAGTTAAAATGATCATGAAAAGTCAGCGTTTTGAACCCATTCTGGACATCACAGTAACCAGTACAGCTCAATTAAAGACCTTCAGGAAAGAGGACTTCCAAAGCTGCTTCAGAGAGGGGCAGGGATGATGGGCTAAGTGTTTGAAGTGAAGGGGTGGATTTTGAGGTGAGATTAATAGCAGTATGTCTTTTACTGCAATAAAATTTTAAAATGTAAACATTCCCCATGTTTTCAGATCTCACCTCACAGGTAGAGCTGAGAGGTTGTTTTCCATCTGAGCCCATTGCCACCCTCCAACACATTTGGGGTTCTGTCAGTAAGAGAAGAGTCTGTTCCTACTAGTACTTGGAAAGTAGAAGTAGAGAACACATTCAGAGTAGCTTTTATATTCATCTGAGAGTAAAGATACATTCTTTCACTCCTGAACTATCAAGATTTTGGGGTGTTCTCAGGACATGACCACTCCCTAATACATTGTAGTGAGATTTGGAGGTAGCTTTCCAAGTTCAGGTGCCAGCTACCATCACAGATAGTGCCAGGTAGTGATGTGTCTCGGCATAGAGCACTTGCCACGCCTGTATGAGGCCCTGGATTTGATTTCTAGTGCTGTGGGGAGGGAGAGAGCCAAATATGATACAGGCTTTTGCAGTTAAAATTAACAGGACATGGTGTGATTCATGACTGTAACAATCGTAATTCTTCCAGTGTGAATAAAGTGTATTGTAAGATAGGAAAAATACATTAAACTCTCTCTTACTTTTATTTTTTGCTGTTCTTTAAGATGAGACCACACTATGTAATTCAGACTAACTTCAAATCTGCTGTATAGGATGGAGTCAGTCCTCCTGTCTTAGCCTCCTGTGTGCTGGGGCTAAGGTGCAACCATGCCAGGCTCTATATTAAACTTCCTGTCTCTGTCTCTCTCTGTTTCTCTCAACGACAATCATAGAAGAGTTTGCTATTTGTTTGTTTGTTTGTTCATTTGTTTGTTTGTTTGAGCTGTGGTTCAGGCTGGCCTGGAACTCACTGAATGGCCAATCCTGGGCTCAAACCTGCAGCAGTTCAAATGCTGAACTTACAGGCATGCACCATGATGCCTGGCTCTGTGTTAAACTCTTAACATTGACAAAAGATACATCCAAGATGAATCCCCCACATGTGTAAATATAGAAGTATTTATAGCAAGCTGTGACTTTGTTCTTTCAAGTCCTGTTTGTCACATTTCCTGTGTCTTGTCTTCCTGCCACAAGTTAACCACATCTCCACTTTAATGAAAATTTATCTGATTACCTAGAAATAGCTACTTCCTAAAAGAAAGGTAGCTTTAGGATTTCTCTTTTTCTTTTGTTATAAAACCACTTTTCATCTGGTCCCTAGCTTCCAAAAAGTTTACTGAGAACTCTGCTGGCAGAGACCCTCACACCCAGAAGTCTCTCTGCTTTCTGCTCTTGGCTCCTAACCATTGCCCGCAGGCAGGGTGGGCAGGTTTCCCTCAGTAGCACCCATCTACAACATAAACTGTAACAATTAGAGAAGGCTGGTGCCTTACTTAGAAACACAGGATCCCACGTTGTTTTACACCAAAGGGTTTCAAAGTAGCATCTTATGGGCACTTGCTAGAGATGTAGATTATCTGGCCCCATCCTAAACAGATAACGAAATTGTGTAGATGGGCTCCCAGGGATTCTGATCCTGCTACAGTTTGAGCACAATTGGAGTAAGTGCTTCAGACACTCCCCAGCAAAATACAGATTTTTCCATGTCAAGAAACTTATCGTTACTTGCTCATACATAAGTAGCTAACTTTAGGGCTGCTGAACAGTTGCTTTCTAAAGAGAAGGCAGTGATGAGCATATAGAAGAATGGACACTAGCATGTGTACTATTGAAAGCAACATGTATCGATCAAATTGTGATGTTTGTGTAATGAAATAGAGCACAGCTGTTGAACAAGCTGGGTGGAGTGGCACACGCCTGCAATCCCAGTATTTGGAAAGCTGAGCCAGGAGGATAACAAGTTCAAGGCCAGGCTGGGCTACATACAGACAAAAGAAGACCCTGTCTCAGATAAAAGAAAAACAAACAAAAAAAGTTCATCTGTATGCATTAACTTTTGGAAGGGTTTGGAGTGTTTGAAACAGAAACAGAGTCTCTCTCTGTATTCTAGGCTAACCTCAAACTCACCGTGATCCTCCTGCCTCAGCCTTCCAGCTACCCTGTTACAGGCATGGACCACCATACCCAGCTCAGTGAGATAGTGCGGGCGGGGGTGGATAAATCCCAGGATAGTTGTACCCCCAGAGGAAGTGCACAGTGCATGAGTGTATGTGCTTCTGTCATTGGAGGTTTGGGGAAACCTACTTTAGAAGCTGTTTATAGTTGTTAACAGCTTTTAGGAAGTTTTGGTTTATCTTTCATGGTTTATTTTTCATAGTAATTTGAATTATTGTGATTTGTTATGAATTTCTCTGGTTTTATTAAATTAGAGTAATTCATTATTTTCCATTTGCCTTTTGCTTTTAAAACAATTTAGCCATCACAAAGTCCAGTCTGAGACTTGAATTTGCAATCCTCCTGTCTCAGCCTCCCAGTGCTGGGATTATGGGTGATTACCACAGTGTCATTTTTCTTTCTTTTTCCAGTGCTGGAACTGAACACAGGCCAGGGCATCACACATGCTAAGCAAGCACTCTACCACTGATTTACACTGCCAGCCGCATAGAAGAATCATAAACTATCTTTTATGGCCAGGGAAGTAGCGCTGTGGTGGTGCGATTGCCTAAAGGCTCAGGGTTTGGTGTCCAGTACTACTAAAAACAACAGAAAGGATGTATTTGAATTCTTTTTTTAAAAAGCCCAATGTTAATCCTTATTCTCTTTTAAATTAAAGGTTGTAATTTTTTTCATGTCATTTTTTGAGATGGGGTCTCACTGTGTAGTTCAGTCTGACCTTGAATTCACTATGTAGCCCCCCAGGCCCACCCCAAATTCATGACACTTTTCCTGCACTAACTTCCCAAGTGCTGGGTTGTGATTTTTTAATCTTTAGTCCATTCATTTGAAATGTAGTGTCATAAACTTTATCTGAGATTTTTTTTCTCTCATGACAGTAGCTGTCAGGGAAATTTAAGCAGTTTCATTTTTTGGTCAGTAGGTGGCAGGCTTCTCTCTCCAGCACAATGCTACTTGTCAAAATTATCTTGTGTAGTATGCTATTTTTTGTTTGTTTATTTGTTCTTTTGTGACAGGATCCCACAGAGCCACAAAGCTGCCAAGGCTAGGCTCAAACTTACGATCCTCCTGCCTCAGCCTCCCAGAATGCTGGGATTACAGGCATGTACAACCAAGCCTGGCTTATTGTGTACCCTTACATTAACTCTCAGAGTTGCTTAAACCATTAAACTATAACATGTGAAAATATAAATCAAAGATGCTCACCTTCGTTCATGGCAGACTTATTGCCACTTGTCAATTTTTTCATATGCTGTTTATATTCCCCATTCTCACAGTGTTACTGGGTAACAGAACCGCTTACAAGAGGGTTGCTTGCTTTGTTTGGCAAGTTCCTTCTTATAAGTAGGTGGAAGGAGATGATGGCACCTGCAAGATCCTTCCTGTCCCTGTCGTGTCTCCTCCACAGTCTGTCCCACTGCAACTGACTCATTTATCTTACCTCAAATGTCCTATCATTTGAGATTTAGGTTGGAGACAGGGCTAAGAAGACCATAATCTGAGCCAGGTGTGGAGGCACATGCCCGTGGTTGTAAACTTGCAGGCTGACGTGGCAGGATTGCACCCAGAAGTTGGAAAAGCCTGTACCAGTGCAGTGAAATGCTTCCGCGTCCCAAAAAGCCAGTTCCATGAGCAAAAAAAGTCATTGTGGGCTACAGCATAGCAGGTTGAAGTGTTGCAAAATAAAAACTCACTGGTGTCACTAAGCTGAACGAAAAGGCGATCGCTCTGGGACTAGAACTAGAAAGGAAGTAGAAACATCCCACTTGGTTGAGTCTGAGAGTCTCTACTTAATAGCAACTACATCCTGCTTATTTATATAACCCTTAACACAATCTAGCCTAGTAGTTATAATTTTCCATTAACTTGTTTAGGAATTGGCTAGTAAATAGCAGGGTCAGCATTTAGTCCAATGTTTCTTGCTCCCTTTGAAGCTTTTGAATAAAGTGTTGGGTAAAATTACTCCTTTGGGAGCTGGGGATTTAGCTCATTAGAATAAGCGCCTGCCTGGCAAGCTCAAGGTCCTGAGTTCAATCCCCCGTACCGCCAAAAAAAAAAAAAAAAATACTCCTTTGGGGGTAATATTTAGTATCGAGTTATAAATGTTTTACTATGAGTCTTTGTTTTTGTCTTTTGATGGTGCCAAGGATTGAATTTAGGACCTTATACACGCTGAGCAAATGCTTTACCACTGAGCCCTGATAATTAAAATTTTTAACTCTTTCCAAGCTAGATATTTTATTTGTGCACAGCTGTCTGTGTGTGTGTGTGTGTGTGTGTGTGTGTGTGTGTATGTGGTGGCCCTCTGCATCTGCATCCAAGGGTTCCACATCCCTGGATTCTGCATCCTTGGAGTCAACCACGAATTGAATAAAAACACCCTTTACTGAATGTGTAGATTCTTTTTACTGTCATTATGCCCTAAGCGATGCATGTGATAGCTGTTTATACAGCATCTATATTGTAAGAGGTATTAGAAGTAGCCAGGCATGGCAACATATATCTGTAATCCCAGCACTCTGGAGACTGAGGTAGGTGAATCACCACAAGTTCAGGGCCAGCCTAAACTACATAGTGAGAACCTGTTTCAAAAAAAAATTTGAAAAAGAGTTATTACAAGTAATGTAGAGGTGATTTAAGGTGTGTGAGAAGATGTACATATTTTGTACGTCAACACTACCGTTTTATATAAAGGATCTTAAGCATCCTCAGATTTGAGTATTTGTGAGGATTATGGAACCAGTCCCCTTTGGAGACTGAGGGTCACCATTGTGTGTGTGTGTGGTATAATTTTTGTCATGTAGGATCGGGAAATCAAGTGCTGCATGAGTGCTGTTCGGTGTTTTGGATGTTCTCTTAAGTTTTGTGGTTTATTTAGTGCTGATACATAGTGTCGTCTTGAACACAGGATGGAACCTGTGATTCCAACACTAGACAATCTTGTTAAGGAATGAGGTTGTTTTGTAGCTGTTAAATCCTTGGTTTAAATCTCACTCTGCCACATTACAATGATTTATCCTTAGACCACACCACCCTAGCCCAACTCTGTACTGGGATTTGAACCAAGGGCCTTCACACTGAGCTACATTCCCAGGGCATCCACTCTTCTTTTAAAATTTTGAGATTGGGTCTTACTACATTGCTAAATTATCAGGCCAGACTGAACTTGGAAACCCTCCTGCCTCAGCCTCCCAGAATGCTGGGATTATAGCTATCCATCGCCACACCTGGCTAAAACACTTAAATTTCTAAGGCCTCAATTGCCAGTTACCTAGAATAGAAATTATTCACCTAAATAGTCTCTTGCTCCTTGTCCCTCTTAATATATTAAAAATATGTTCCACTGGGTGTGGTGATGCATGCCTGTAATCCCAGGCTAAGTCAGGAAGAGTGCCAAGAGTTCAAGGTCAACTTGGGCTATGGAGTGAGATTCTGTCTCAAAAAAAAAAAAAGGGTGTGTTTTGCCTGGGTGCAATGGTACACACCTGTAATCTCAGCTATTTGTGAGACTGAGGCAGGAGGATGACAAGGTCAAGGCCAGCCTGGGAATATGACTAGCATGCCAAATTTTGAGCAACAGTGTTTAACCTGAGCACCTATCGCCCGTGAAAACAAGGTTGATCCCTGCATGCCAGCCTTAATCACTGAATGTGGTTAAAAGATGCCTCTTCCAAGGCATGGCATGTATAATGTATAACTTCATTTTTAGTTACTGAAGTTTAATTTCAGTAAAATTGTGTGATAAACACAGGTTATTACCAAGCATTGGGTTTGCACGTGTTTGTCTCATTTTGGACCCTATCTTACAACTCAAAACATTCGTGTGATTCACTCTAGCAGTCAGAAGATCAGCTCTGCTAGTCCGCCCCTGAATTTCTAATCATGTGGACTCAGCTTGGAGCCTTAATTATGAAGGTCACAATTACAGTCAGAATCCAGTTGTGGCGGTGCATGCCTGTCATCCCAGCCATTTGTAAAGCTTAAGGCAGGAGGATCGTGAGTTTGACATCAGCCTGGGCAATTTAGTGAAACTCTACCTCAAAATAAAAAATTAAAGTGTGGTGCAGTGTGTGCCCCTGGGTTCCATCCCCAGTACTAAAAAAAAGTGTAAAGATATACAGTGTAAAACCTGAACATAAAGGTTTTCAAAGGTCATTCTCTGATAAACATGTTAAAGATTCTACTCTGATGAGCACACATCTCATTGTTGAATATAATATATATCATTACAACTTTTCTAAGTGCAAAGTAAGTTCTTGGAGGAAGCTGGAGATGCTTCTTATTAATAGAGCACTTGTCTAACAGATGTCTTGGATTTGATCCCCACCACGACAAGACATAAACACTTTGATTTACGACATTGCAGTTATCTGTTTATTTGTACTGTATTTCAAGTGTAACCGAGGCTGGCCTCAGACTGCTAGGCTACGCAGTCTTTCTGCCTCAGTCTCCTGAGTAGCTGGGACTACAGACATACCACACCAAGTCCACTACAACAACTGGCTTATGTTGAGTTTATTAATATTTATGGAGTTGTGGAGGATTTTTGTAACCCAGGCTGGCCTCCAACTCATAGTCATCCTTCTGCTGGGATTATAGGCATGTGCTGTGCCTGACTTCATCGAAATTTTGAAAGAGCTATGTTTTGTGATTGCTTCTATTTATAAACTTTTAATTCACCCACTGCTTTTTCATATGATTTCAAATAATTTGCTACTAGTTACTAGTTTTTTTTCAGTTTTATATTTATAATTATCTGCTTTGTGTAGTAATTGATGCTTAGTTTACAATTTTGAATCTCAAGATAATTTTTTCTGTATTCTTACCTTAACAGCATATTAGAATATTTTTTAGTTTATTTTGTGGTGCTGAGAATTGAATCCAGGACCTTGTTTGTTGTAGGCACAGGCTGTCCCACGCCACTACATTCCTGCCGGTCCTTGTTAATGTTTTCTGGCACAACAAAAAGCACATTCTCCCTTTGTCCCTTGTAGGTGGACCAGATACAGTGCTCTGATAGTAAAATAAAAACTTTAAACAGCATAACTTTTTTACCATTTCATTTAATATAACCTATAACAAAGTAGCAAACCAAACCGATACTGTTTCTTTACAGTAGATAGAATAGATTATGTGATGTGGAAGAGACCAAAATGAAAGCAGAGTGTTTCACCTTGTTGTGTTTTAATGAAAGATCCAGTTGTAACAAGATGGAAACAATAATTTCAGTGCTGAGCATCATGAAATGCTAGAACACAGTGCACTGGAGAGGAGAGCTAGAAAAGATGCCTTTGTTAGTCATATCTTCTATCTTTGAACCTGTCTTATCTATTGCAACAATGTGTCATTTCCTCTAAAAGACTTTAAAGTACAGAATTTAAAGCTTTTTAAGTAAGAAAATAAAAAAGATTTAGACTGTGTTCAAGAACTTCATTTGAGTTTCTGCAAATTGAGTCACTCAGTCTGCTCATAAAATTTTTAAAGAAATTTATAGAGATGGAAATCATAGGTTTTCCTCAGTTTACATATATGTCTCTAAATTCATAAATGCAGCCATCAACTTCACTAACAGTCACATGGTAGAGTATGTTTTTTGAAGTGATTTTATTTTATTTTTTATTAGTACACGTTTGCCATACATAAAGGTCACATTCATCATGGGGAATTTGTATGTATACAGGATATGTCTTAATTTTTTCCTCCCCAGTCCTATCCCCTCCCTTCAACCCGCTCCTCTCTCCATTTACAGAAGCTTTGTTTTCATTTTTGCCTTCCCTTCTTTTTGTTAAGCCCTTTCCCGTCCTTCCCTGCCCCTTCCCTCCTCGTTTGTTTCCCTTCTGTATGAACAAGTTCTTCCTCTTCCCAATATCTGTCCTCCTTTTTGCTACTCATTTACCCTTTGGATTTCTCACACAAGAGAAGCAATGCAATATTTAAACTTGTGTGTCCAACTTATTTCACTTAACATTGTGGTCTCAAGATGCATCCATTCACCTAAAAATGTCTCACGTTTATCCCTCTTTATGGCAGAGTAATACTTTATAGGATATAAATAACCACATGTTCTTTATCCATTCATCCATTGATGGATGTATGGACTATTTTTAAGGTTTAGCTCTTATAAACTCTGCTGCTACAAGCATGAGTAGGCATATATTGCTGTGGTGTGATGCTTTTAACTCTTTTGGGAAGATACTAGACCTAGAAGGGAAACAGCTGGCCCAAATGGATCCTCTAGTTTTAGTTTTTTCAGAAATCTCCATACTGCTCTCCATACTGGTTGTACCAGTTTACACTCCCACAAAGTAAAGAAGGATTCCTTTTTCCCCCACAGCCTCACTGACATTTGTCAAAAGTGACTCATCAGATTACTCATAGATGGATGATGGAGACAATTCATAATGGTAAAATACTTGCTTTTATAACAGAAGAGTGGTGTGGGTGTATGATGATGATGATGATGATGATTTCCAGATAGCTATTTCCATAGCAAAATGGAATCTCAGTGCTGTAGCTTGCATTTCTTAAATGATCAGTGATGTTGAACATTTTTCCTATATTTATTCATTGTGTGTTTACTTACCTGAGAAGTCTGTTCATTTCAGATGCCCAGTTTTGGATTAGATAATTTTTTTTAGTTCTTTATATATTCTTTATATTAGTCCTTTGTCTGAGCAGTAGCTGGTAAGAACTTCTTTCTAGTCTGTAGGTTGTCTCTTCACTCTGTTGGTTTCTTTTTCTGTTTTGAAGTGATTTTAAATGAAAAAATCCTTAGGAGAAAATCTCCATCCCACCCCCACCCCCAGTTCTCAGGATTGAACCCAAGGGCTATGAACTGTCCTCAGACCTTTTTCTATTTTGAGGCAGGGTTTCAGCTCACATTTACCATCTCTTGCCTCAGCTTCTTAGAGGGCTGGAACAACAGGTGTAAACTGCTACTCTCTGTTTTTGCTAGTCTCTTTTCTTTTCTTTATTTTAATTGGTATGTTTGTTATACATAATGATTGCATTCATATTGGGGAGTTGGCACCTATACATGACATATCTTAATTCTTTTTTCATTTTTCCTCCTCTCCCTCCTCTTCTAGCCATTTTTCAAAAAATAATTCATTGTTTCATTTCTGTTTCCACCCCTTATTTACACATAAGACTGGACCCAGCAGGCCATCCCTTACTTTTATACTGTAAATGCGTACTTTAGCCTAATACTAGTCAGCTGTATGTCTCAGTACCTTTCCCTGAGGGATACAGGAAGCAGTCCCTATGTGTTTACCCTCTTAGTATGATGAACAGCAAGGTGTGTGCATGTGTGCAAAAGTGGCAAAACTGAGTTTCCCAACCTTATGCTCCATTTAACTGGTTTTGTGTTGGTTTACCCGAGCATCACAGAGGGTCCAGTAGACCCACACCACTCCAAGATTTGTTTGAAAAAAGCTTTTCTTTTGATTTTTTTGTGGTATGAGTAGCCCAGTTCAATACAATGTCACGTGAAAAACTAGATTTGCAAGTTTGGAGGAGGTAAAAAGTGAATCATCAGATTACTCAGGCAAGGATGATAAAGATGATTCATAATGGTAAAATACAGGCTTTTATAACAGAAGAGTGGTGTGCATGGATGATGATGATGATGACGACGATGGCAACCGCAGCTTTGACATTGTCCACCTGAGCCAAAGTTCCTGTGACAGTGAAATGGAGTAAAAATTGACTGGTACAGACACAGGGAATGCAGACCTCCTTGATTCAGGTGACAAAGAAAAGAGCAATGTGAGTACATAAATGGAAAAATCCAATGTTAGAACCAGGTCCAAAAATATAGTGAGGATCTTAGCAGGGGTGAAAGGTATTGGACAGAATGCCAGCATTGCCATTCACTGTTAGAAATTTTAACAGACAAAGTGTTACAAGATGCTATGAAATAAATAGAGGATTAAAGGCAAGTAAAAGGTTCTATATGCACCAGTAGCTATATTCAAAAATATATTTATTATGACACCTCACTAGCTGAGCTGAACACATTCATAGGTTTACTGTACTTAGCAAGGATTTCTCATGGTGATCACAGGAATGCAGAAGACTTACGGAAAAGTGATTGATCAAAATATGGCATAAAATGTTATACCCTTGGGGCTGGGGATATAGCTCAGTGGAATAAGCGCCTCCTTGGCAAGTACAAGGTCCTGAGTTCAATCCCTGGTTCTGCCAAAAAAAAAAAGTTATACCCTTGTAGGTGCAAAAACCTATTATCCTTTCAGTTTAGACATTTATCCTGGAACTCAGCCATCAGGTCCTTTTTTGTACAGTAATAAACCAAATGATGTTATGAGCAGGCTTGTTGCTCCTTTCTCCCAAACTTATCAGAATGTGACATTAAACAATTGGTTTACTGTTTCCAATTGATGTTACATTTGCTAACAGAGCACAGATTGACCAGCGTGGGAACTGTATGCAGCAACAAAGCAGAAAGCCCTAGTGAAATGTTACAATTTCAAAACAGAACTATATAGTACAATCTTTGGATTTCAGAAAGATATAACATTGCCCTCATATATAGCACAGAAAAACAAACTGGTACTGAAGATGTTAACATTTCACCGTCATGGAAATATTGATAGGGAAACCTCAACAGAATAGAAGCCTGAGATGGAAACTTTCTACAACAAAACCAAAGATGGAATAGATGTTGTTACTGAGTTATGCAGCACACAAAGCACTGGCGAGTGGTTGTGTTTTACTTGATCTTAAACATGTGTGGCATAAATAGTTTGATAGGTTACAAAGAAAATAACAAGCAAAAAATATCATGGAAAATTTTTCATAGAAGATTGAGACTGGAGCTCATAAGAGATCATTTATAGCAAAGGAAACACAAAATGTTTCGGCCCAGGGAACTATGCAAAAAAATGGTGGAGCACACTGGTGAGCTGACGGATGAATAGGTAGACGCAGCATCACAAAGACCTACTACAACAACAGGAAAACAGAAAGATATCAGCTATACCCTGCAAGAAAATACAGGAAGACAAAACATACGTGCTGTCTTTGTAAGTGAGACATGTGCATGGAACATGCAGTTGTTATGGGTGAAAACTGCCTTGGTGAAGTTGAAGCAAAGCTTATTTCTCTGGTAGCCTTTTGTTTGTGTTTATACTCATTACATATTTGATATTTTATTTTGTTGGTATCTTATTTTCCTGCTAAGTGCATGTTGTACAATGTAGTAGGAAACTCCTGACAGAACAGGAAGAGGAGAGATGACAAAACTGCCACATATGCAAAGTCAACAACACTGTAATACAGCATCCAGTAATGGTTCCCTTTTGTCTCCTCTGTAATTCAATATTTCTGTATTTCCTTTATTGATTTTGTTATAACAAATACGAAGATAACATTATGTTATACAGCATCCAGTGCCAATTCCCTACTGTCTTCTCTACAACTTGGTATTTTCTGTATTGTTTCTGTGTTATTCTGGGTTCTTTTGTCTTAAAAATACAAAAAAAAAGACTGCCACATAGGAAAGAAAAGCTAAGTATACATGCTGTCAGTGTAAGCAAGATGAGTGCATGGAACATGCAGTTGTTATGTGTGAAGGCTGCCTTGAGTATGACAGTTGAAGCAAACCTTATTTTTGTGGTAGAGTTCCATTGGTATTTTCATTGTAGTCCTTATAGGAATTTATTTCTGAAGTTCTTTTAGGTTTTGTAAAGAAGTACACAGCTGATGTGAAAATGTTAATAATGTTTATTCTAAATGCATAGTACATATTAAGAATTTAATACTTTATTTTATTGATATTTTATGTTCCTTTTAACTACACACTGAATAATATAATAAGAACCTCCTGACAAAACAGCAAGACCACTGAGATGTCAAGTATGTCCTACAAAAAGGCCAGAAAGACAAAAGACATGTGCTGTCAGTGTAAGCGGTATGTGCATGTGGAACATGCTGTTGTGATGTGTGCAGAGTGCCTTAAGGTGTGATAATTGAAGTAAAGATTATTTTCTTGTAAAGTGCTATTGGTATTTTTATTGTAGTTGATTGAGAATTATTTATGGTGTTCTTTTTAAGACTTACTATACCCAAAAACAATGTTGAAAATTTTGATACTTTTTCTTAAAAACTCAAAAATATTAAAAACTCAATACTTTATTTTTGTGGTTTTTTTCCTGTTAGGTAATCACTGTTTAATAAAACAAAATTAAAATTAATAATTCATCAATAGAAGTATTCTAAAGACTGAACATGGGTCTAACAGACCCATGTTTATGCACCTTGATGGCAAAATTAGTCTTAGGTCCCATTAAGACCATGTTCATATAAACACAGTGTTATTTTGGTTCACAAACTCAACTTCACAGTTCTGGTTGCAAATGGAACTCGATGAGAACCAAATCAAATTTCCCCATAAAGCTAACATTGAACCTAACCATTGAATTTGATTCAGTTCTAGTCCAACTTAATTTGTGACCAGAATTGTGGAATCAAGTTTGTGAACTGAGGCACTGCATTTGTAATAATCTTGCTTCAGTTCTGTTTTGTACAGTGACAGGATTGAAATCAGTTCACTGTTGTTCTCCTTCATGGAAGTTTGAAGTCAAATCTGTAGGCAGAGGTTTTGCATGTTTAAACAGTCATCTTTCTGTTCACACCATGCAGCAATTAGCAGGAACAAGTTTTGCAGGAGTCTTTACAGACAGTATTGCATCTCATCTCCTACTGAATTGCCTTCCTTATAAGGCTTCATTTTGTTGTTTGGAATAATTTTTCTAGAGTGTTGAGTTTAAAGTTTAAAAAAAATTATTTGTTTGGAATGATAATCGGCCTGTGGTAACCCAATTATGAGTTAGTATTTGATTAGACTGAATTGAGAAATAATTATACTCACTACAGATTTCATGTGGGAGTATGATATGATTTCTTTTACATTCAACTATTAGTCACTGCAATCTTCATTTCCTTTAATATGTCTTAAAGACATTAATAAAGTCATTAATGTTTAAATTGATAGATTTGATTTCCTGATAAATTCCCACTCTTTGGAACTTCTGATAAACTGCTTCTTGTTTTGCTTTGCTTTGCTTGTTTTGTTTTGTGACAGAATCTCATTCTGTAGCCTAGCGTGGCCTGGAATTCCCCAAACTTTTGCCTCAGCTTCCCTAGTAGTTGGGATTACAGGTGTATGCCATAATACTGAGCTCTATTTGAGAAACTCGTGTGTGTGTGTGTGTGTGTGTGTGTGTGTGTGTGTGTGTGTGTGTTGCTAGGGATTGAATCTAGGACCTTTAGATTGAGCTATATCCTCAACCATTTTTTATTTGAGACAGAGTCTTAAGTTGCTCAGTTCTCTAGACTGAGTTAGAGCTTGTGCTCCTCCTACCTCCTAGAGTGCTGGGATTACAATTGTGTGCCACTATACCTGGCTTTTTCGGAGAGACTTTTTAATGGCAAAATCTGAAGTGAGTAATTTTTAATATTTAAAGTCGATTATATAGTAAATATATCAAAAAAACTGTAGCTGGTTACTCAGAAGTACAAATGGATATCCCTTTCTTCACTGATAAAGACAACCATACAGGTGTTTTTTCTTTTTTTAAAAAAAAAAAGCCATCCAGTTGCAGAGTCAGGCTTCCAGTTCTGAGTCCTACGTAAGAAATTCTCTACTCTTTGGCATAGGAGTTTTGATTGAGAGCTTCCCATTAGGTGTGACAGGAGTGATTTCTATTTCTATGGCAAGGAGTAAAACTCCAGGATGACAAAAACCGATGGTTGTATAACGAGGTGAAAATTCATCTGTCCTGCTGCTAAAGGACTTATTTTGTGACTTCTCATGTCTTTCTGTAGACTCCCTCAACCTGTTCATTGTGTTAACATGTATTTTACCGTATTGAGACAGCATGATTCAGTGAAAAAGCTATTTAAGATGTGCTACAACTTTGTATATAAGCCACCTAACGTGATTTAACTTCTTCGTATTTCAGAGTCCTTTTATATGAAAAGGGGGTATGTATTATTTCCTTTTAAGCTTCTGCTGATTAAATTAGCATGTCTGTAAAGGGGCTGCTGGGTGCCCCCAGGGCTTGGACAGACAGTGGATAGTGCCAGTAAATGTCAAGCGCTTCATCAGTGTAAATCCCTCAGAAGGCCTATGCACACAGCATGCACACAGTGACTGTGGGAGGATTAGAAGAATGACATTTCCCT
Source organism: Dinomys branickii (assembly GCA_004027595.1). NCBI lineage: Eukaryota > Metazoa > Chordata > Mammalia > Rodentia > Dinomyidae > Dinomys > Dinomys branickii. Next base: position 41,814 of record PVLD010007403.1, on the reverse strand, counting down.
ATCTTTGTTCTCCTTGGCATGAGACTAGCAGGGCAGGGAGCGTCAGCAAGGCTGAAGCCACCACCCTTAGACACTAGTACCAACAGACACACCAGCCTTGGGACATACCTGCTAGGAACCTTCGCTGCTGTCAGATGTGCTGCTGGGCAGTAGAGCAAGCTGGCACAATCCTTGCTGTCTGAATTCTGTTTCAGATACCTCCATTCATATGGGGTTTCTTTTCATTCTTTCTGTTTTATCTAACTTGTAAAATGCAGATAATAGTAACATATACCTTCCAGGGATATTATAAATATTATATGGGACAAGAAATGTCAAATGCTTAGAATTGTATAAATTGTTCATAGTAATAATAATTTTAAACAGTTCTTTATTTTTATTTTTTATGTGTACTATCACAGTTTACCTCTCATTTTGGTTTTGTTTTGTTGTATTTTTTTGTAGTGAAAGATCAAAACTGGGGCTTTATGCATGCTAGACAAACCCTCTATCACTGAGCTCTATCCCCAGCCCCTACTTCTCCTGAATTAATGAGTATTTCAGTATTGGCATTTAGGTTATTTGCAATATACAATATTATACAACATCTGCAGTATAAGTCCTTGCAATTAAATCTGTGTGTGCCACCTCGTTTCCATAGGATAAATTGCTAGGCACAAAATTGGTAGGTCAAAGGGTTTTCAAATAGCGCTTTAAGAAGGCCATGAAAGTATAACCCCAACATCCTTTGTTGTTTTTTTCCCCGTTCATGAAGACCTGAGGGTTTTTTGTTTGGTTGTTTGGTTTTGGGTTTTTTGGCGGTACCAGGCAAGCGCTTATTCTACTGAGCTATATCCCCAGCCCCCATCCTTTGTTGTTGATGGTAATTTAGGACAGTTAAGTCAGCATTTTCATAAGTAATACAGAAATATTTCCAAAGTGGAGCACCTGAGCTGCTGTGAGTACCCATTACTAATTAGATATGAGGTTTTCCTCCTAGGGCAATGTTTTATTATAAACTTCTCATCTTACTAAGGTAGTGCCAAATTTTCCACATTTAGTAAATACCAAATTCAGGAAACTTTTTAGTGATCTTTAAAAACAGAAAACAAAAAACAGGCGTGGTAGCACATAACTTGTAGTCCCAGATTCTTGGAAGGCTGAGGTGGGAAGATCACTTGAGCTCAGGAGTTTGAGGTCATCCTGAGCAATACAGAAGACTGTTATCTCCCTCTCCCCAAAAAATAGTTTAAAATTTTTTGTGTTGTTCTTAATAGAGGATGTTACTTAACAGTTTAATTACTAAAATACTGCCTGGGTTCAGTTTTTTAGTAGAGCTATTGCAAAGGTTCATTTACATAAAGCTTCTCAGAGTCATAAGCTCACTTATCTTTCAGGTCCTGATGCCATATTAGTGATTGCTGTCTTCCTACTCAATTTGAAAACCAGGCTGGTTCTGTTTTAAAAAATAAAGATATTTCAAAAAAGGAACTTTTTTCTAATGTTTTTGTTTGTTTATTTGATGAAGTGCGTATCTTGCTCTTGCCCAGGCTGACCCCAAAATGGTCTTACATATCCTTTTGCCTCAGCCTCCTGAGCAGCTAGGGGTATAGGGACCTGCCAGGGCACCCAGCTTCTCCAGTTTTTTAAAAATAAAAGCTAGCTTAGTTTTTGTGAGTTTTTTTGTTTGAATTTTTGTTTGTTTGTTTTTAGTGGTGGCAGTACTGGGAATGATTGATTCCAGAGATGCTCTGTCCCTGAGCTATGTCCCCACCCCTTTTTACTATTTATTCTGACTCAAGGTCTTGCTAAATTGTCCAGGCAGGCCTGGAATTCACAGTCTCTCTGCCTCAACCTCACAAATAGCTGGGATTAAAGGCCTGTACCAATGGGTGCTGCTGGTTTTCATATTTTATGGCATAGTCTTATTAACATTCATAAAATAGGTAGGGTAGTATGAAGAAAACATAAAACTCACTTTAAATCCCGCTGCATTATGATACACTACTAACATTCTGCCGACCACAGTTCCATGCATCAAGTCTTTATTCATGGGGCTTAAATGAGCTAATCTTTTATTTTTAGTTCTAGGTAAAATAGACATAATCTCAAAGGTACTTTTTAAACTCTAAGCACACAGTTTGGGGGCAGTAAGTAAATTTACACTGTTGTGCAACCATCATTATTACTCACCCACCTTCAGAACTTTATTTTCCAAAACTGAAGCTGTGCCCTATTGAGCAACACCTGGTGGGTCATCCTTCCTCAGCAACAGCAGCCAAACCTGGCCTTTTTCCCTTTATATTGAAATATACTACTTACACAGAGAAGTACACCTATCATAAGTACCCGGCCGGCTGGCCTGGCATGGTGGCGCATGCCTGAGTCAGGAAGGTTGCTCCAAGTTCAAGGCCAGCCTGGGCTACAAAGGGAGTTGAAGGCCAGGCTGAACTGCACAGTGAAACTTTGTCTCGAAAAGACAGAAAGAAAAAAGGAGAGAAGCACCCTGCCAAACTCCATAAGCAGCAGTGTCTGGATATTAGTGTAGAGTTCCTCCTCACTCTGCTGACTTAGTTGCTTGTGTCCTGGTGGCAAGGATTTACCTTCTCGTGAAAGCCTGTGGTTTCTTTTCACTTGATGTGCTCTGTAGGCTGGGCTGGCTCACAGCTAGCAAGGCTGTCACCAGAGCATAGTGACGCATGTGCGGTGGGGCCTTATCACAGGGCTGTGTTTGCATAGGGCTTAGCAAGGCTTCTGGAACCGCCCCCTGGTGCACCTTGGGCTATATTAGTGCTTCTCAAACAGGAAGAATTTTCTTTCGCTCGTGTAGCTCATCCAGTTACCATCAGGGTAAGTGTATACTGTTCCTGTGTTTATGTGATTCTTACTGGATTCTTTATCTTGCTAATGGTTGGGGCACTGTAAAGTACCAATTAGAAAACAAAACTGGAATTTTCCAATGTAGTGTTTAATTTCTTTGTAGTTTCCAAAGATAAGAATGTGTAAAAGATTCAGGTGTCTTAGGCTTAGCAATTACATTTTACGTATTGTAATCTTGAAGTTTCTTGTTTGACATGTAGAAGTTAGGCAAAAGCAAAATACCCTCAAAAGTTTTTTTCCACGTTGGGGAAAACTTACATTCTGATTTTGTTGTTCATTCAGTTGCTGTATGATTCAGTTTTACTGAAAGCCCCACGCTTTCTCTCACTAGGGAAAGAAACAATCTGTAAGGGCTGATGATAAAAATTAATGTTATTTTGTGCCTGTGAGCCTTACCCCAGATATTATAGACTGGGTTTATACTGTTATATTTATGAATTGGTAAAAGTTGAATTGATTACATAAGGACTGGTACATTGAAAATTAAGATCAAACATGCAAGGTTTGGGTGTAGTTCAGTGGCAGAGCACTTGCCTAACATGCACAAGGCCCTGAGTTCAAGCCCCAGCACTGACCCTCCCCCCAAAATGTGAATAATACCCTAAACATTCAAACGTGTGTTGCAGTGAAAGCCTAGAACATTATTGCTATGGTACATTTAAATGTATTTCATTTTCTTTAAATCAGACAAATAGGATTGTGCAGCAGACCATTTCTTGGCAGTTATTTGGTTTCATTGAGAGCTTGTATCCAAGCTCTACATTGCTGGATGTTTCTGGCTACCTCACTGTTGTAGGACAAAGTCAAGGACAGGAGAACTCAGAACCTCAGGTGTCCCCGCTAGTTAATGTTCATGCATCTTAGTGTACTCATCTCTGTAAATGCTGGCAGGCTGAGTCTGTGAGCTTGGGAGGGTAGTAGACATACTCTGAGCTCTGAAGGTGTTTGTTTTCTCAAGTATCCATAAAGTCTGACTGAATTGTTTTATCATTTGAGAAAAGTGCTAGAAATTGCCAATTGTTAAATAACCAGGCTTTGCAGTTTATTTTTTTCTCTTTCCTTCTACACCCTCCCCTGACCGCTCTTCAGTTTCATTTTTGTTTTGTCTGTATCGAGATAGTTTCACTTTCCAGCTTTTGGGTTTTTTTCATGGCTGAATTAAAAATAGTTAGGGAGGATAATTTAAATATCCCAGGAAAATTATTATAAACCTACAGAGAAAAATGAATTTATAGTTTTGATTTTGCTTGTGCCAATCACAATTGAAAATGACAGATTTTAAAACCCAGGCTTAAGACAAATAGTACTGGTAGCTAGAAAAGTGTTATAAAAATGGATTTATCATGTGTTTAGCTCTGTTGCTGATATCCTTTCCATAGTAAAGTGAGGCCAGCTTTTTCTTATATAAGTATCAGTGTGCCTCTCAAAATTTCACACCTCTGTGTTTGCAACAAATGAAAACAGCTACAACTTTTAAAGCTATATTAACAAATATGAAATTTCATATTCACTTTCCCATGACTGTAAGGTAGCACTTTTTTTTTTTTTTAACATAGGGTCTCGCTATATAGCCCAGGGTAACCTCCAACTTGCATTGATCCTCTTGCCTCAGCCTCCTGGGTGCTGGAATTACAGGCATTTGCCACCATGCCCAGCCTGTCAAGTAGCACTGTGAAAATATTCACTCTGAATTTAGATACTTTAAGACCTACTATAAACTGGATAAATTTTTATGTAAACGTACCAGTTTTCACTAATCGATTTATACACTCTGATCTCAGAATGACATATCGCAACTATAAATTTCACTTAAGTTTATGCCGTTTCAGCTTACCTTATGCTCCATGTGTATTCGTCTTGTGCACATTCCTTGTCATGAACACTTACCAGAGGGACCTTAACCACTACTGAAAGCACACGAAGTGTTTCTAGTTTTCACACTTCCATTCTCATTAGAGTCCAGACTTTCTTGAAGAGAGTTCATAGTTCAAGGGTAGCCCTTTTCTATTTTTGACCACATCTTCTACACCTGATTTGTTTTTTCCGCAACTCTTTTCTTGGAGCATCTGCAACAGATGACTGTGGTACAGCCAGAGCTTTATATACACTGGGTATAGGTTTACAGGCCTGCTGGTTAAAAATAGCCTGCCCTCATTTTCAGTTCCTTTCCTCAGCAGGTGCCAGAGCGCTGGCATTGGCGCCTTGGCCTTTACACTTTTGTAATGGAACAGACTGAGCTGATTTCTGTAGAACCGCAGTTACTTCACATGTGATTTTGAACTAGAATGAATTCTGGTCAGGTTGCCAGTGAGAACTGGGAAGAATGAAAGCTCTTCAACTGATGTTTTCATGGTATCCATCAATTATTAAAAGCAAGCCTTTATCTGTTCTGGGGGTTTTTTGTTGTTGGTTTCTTTGTTTTTGTCAGTACTAGGAATTGAACCCAAGACCTGGCACATTCCAAGTAAGCCCTCTATCACTGAGCTACATCCTCAGCTCTTTTTATTTTGAGACAGGGTCTTGCTAAGTTGACCAGGTGCCCTCACACTTGGTATCTTCCTGCTTAAACTTCCTGAGTAGCTGGGATTACCAGTGTGCACCGCCATGTCCAGCCTATTACCACGTTTCTGATCACTCATTTTGTTTGTTTGATGTTTTTTTTTTCAGACAAGATCTTACTAAATTATCCAGGCTGATTTTAAACTTAAAATCCTGCCTTAGCAACCCAAGTGTTGGGATTGCAAATGTGAGACACCACACGCGCACACACACACACACACACACACACAGAACCCACTCCTTGGTTTTGTTCAAGTAATAATAAAAAATAAATCATTTTTCTTTCTCTAAACTAAAAATGAATGCTCCAGAAAAAACCACATGTGCTTGTAGAGACTAGGGAGGAATTGTGCTGTTTGGCTGTATATAAGAGAAAAAGTTTTATTTCCAGGTTTTAAAACATATTTAATACTTCCCTGCTTGAATTCTGTTATCTTTAGACTTTTCAAGTATTTCCCAAATTCTGTAGTAGTTTTATAAATATCGCATGTAGACTTTTTCACATTCTTCTTTTTCAAGTTAATAAAATCCTCTTACCTAAGTAGTGCCTTTTGAGAAATCAAGACCCCTTTGTAGATTCTAAGTATAAAAAAGGAAAAAGCTGTAAGGTTTAATAATTGTGTGGCTTGGGATATACCTCAGTGGCACAAGCACTTCCCTGGCATGCACGAGGTCCCGAGTTTGATTCCCAGTACCGAAAAACAAAACAAAACAAAACAAATTGTGTTTTGTTCACCTGAACTCTTCAGTCAGATCTTCTTGTACCTTGTAAGTTCTTATAGAAGAGCTTCAAACTCTTCATATAATGCTTTCAGTCCCAAACTGCTGCATAGGGTAAATCCTTTGCTGAGCTTAGAAAAGAAACCTGCAATACCTTAGTGGGTTTTTTTGGTACCAGGAATAGAACTTGGGACCTTGCACTTGCCAGGCACGCACTTGTACTGCTGAGCTATATCCCTGGCTTACCTTAGTGTTTAAATCATACCAAAAATCTCATCTTAGTATGTCATTAGCATACATAAGTAGAGCCTGAATTTTACGTATGTCACGTGTACCTTTTTTCTCTCTTTTGGTGTGATATCACCTGGGGAAATCCAGAAGATTGGATAACCAAGAAATGACTAATCAAGAGTCTGCTGTACATGTGAAAATGGTGGGTATTTGATTATTTCCAGTTCCATTTATTAAAGATGAAACGTCATCAGTTTTTCCTTTCTAAGCAGGTAATTATGGGACTGAAACTTTAAACAGACCTTTCTTCACAGTGCTTGAGACACAACAGAATCTGAAATGCTTGTGTCCCACTCCCTTCTACTAATGGGGATTGCACCCAGAGGTACTGTGACTTTGCACTACACCCCCTGCCCTTTTTCTCTTTCTTTTTCTCTTTTTCTTTTGAAGCAAGGTCTCTCTAAATTGCCCAAGGGGGATTTAAAATTTTGATCCTTTATGCCTCAGCCTCCTGAGCGCTAGGGCTATAGGTGTGGATCACTGTGCCAGGCTAAATGCTTGGTACATTCAGTGTCAGGTTATCTTCAAAAGAGTTGGGTTTTTCACTTTGTTTTATTTTGTTGGCTATACTGGGAACTGAATCCTGTGCTTTGTGCATGCTAGGCAGGTGCTCTACCACTGAACTTCACTCCCAGCCTGCTTGCTTGCTTGTTTGTTTATGTATTCATTCATTCATTCATTCATTCGTTTAGAGACAGAGTCTTACGAAGTTGTCCAAGCTAGCCTCAAAATTGCCATCTTTCTGCCTCAGCCTCCAAATAGCTGAAATACCAGGCATGCCCTGCTGTGCTTGTTCTCTGAAATGCTTTAACTATGATACGTGTTGATAATTTTGCTTAGTATATAAATGATCGTATCATTTTTATGTTCCAGTTTCTTTGCTCAGCCACAACACGGACCATTCAGGGTAAAATATTTTATCATATATCTCTAATTTAAAATGGCAGGCATCAACATTTTTAAAAATAGCTCTTGCAAAATAGAGTTGATAGACAACAGGTGATAGGATGCGTAGGAGAGACACAGGTGCTGGAATCAGAACTGACCTTCAGTCTGAAATCATCCCTCAGTGCTTATGAGACCTTTGGCTGAGCACAGTGATCTCACTGAGACATAGTGTGACATCCTGAGTTCCTATTCTTGCTCAGATACAGTGAAAACGTATATAAAATTCCTAACAGCACTCAGTGAATAATAATTTCTAGATATGTTAGCATTTTAGCTGCATGAGTAGCATGTTTATTCATACAAGGGGAGTATATCAGTTCTTCATATTCCTAAAGCCCTTTTTTTCTTTATTTAACTGATACATTAAAACATAAAAATTGTACATACTAAGAGGGTACCTTGTAATGTTTTGATACATACATACCTTTGTGTGATGTTTAGATCTCCTCAGAATTTATGTGGTGAAAATCTTTAGAGTCTCTTCTGACAGCATTGGAGGTGTGCAGATCTGATTGTCACCTGTGGTGACCTCCCTGTTCACTGCCATCCAGCACTTCTGCTCCTGTCCGGTCAGAACCAGCACCTGGGATCACAGGGCCCTGTTTTGAAGAAGCCTGCTCTGCCATCTCTTGCTTACTTCTTCCTTTCATTCTTTTTGTTACTGCCCCTTTTTAAACTTTATTCTCTTTCTTTCCCACTTTTTTCTGCCTGTAAATTACAACATGACTTAGCAAGTAGGTAGCTTTGTCACACTTACTAAATCTCAACTTACCTTTCCTTAGCCAGTGTGCAACTGAAGGTGAAAGCTGACTCAGAGCAGGAACGAAGTCATCAGTTTAGTGAATTGTTAGGCTGAAGCATATGGAAACTGTTTTATTTTTCTTTCTTTTTTTCTGTGTCCAGTATCAGTATTGCCAGGCTTTTCTGGTTTGACGTAAAAACAGAGACTTGATCTTTGTATCTGTTACATGATCGGCATTTGATTTATTGGGATTGAGCGTATATTTACACAGAATTAAATCAATCTAGAATTTATTTTCTTCTTGGAATTGATTTTTAAAAAATGAATTAGGTGATATAGGAATTTCCCTCCATTAAAAAAAATGCAATTTTAATGATAGTCTTTATATCGTGTATTGTTCCTTGGGGCCTGGGTTCCTCCAGCTTGTGTCTCTTTTAGAAGCAAGTACCAGTATATCCAGCCCACCATGACTCAGACCCCTGAAGAAAAACAAGCCAAAAGATTGTGAGTTTTTGTTTGTTTATTTTTTACTATTATTTGCATTCATTTATACAGTATTTTTTTTGGTACCAGGAATTGAACTCAGGACCCTGCACTGCCAAGCAAAGCACTGTGTGTGCTGAGCTACATCCCCAGCCTTCATTTATTCAATTTTTACTTTGTGTTTTGTTTTGGTTTTTTTCCTGCTAAAAATGTTGATAGACCCTTTACATTTAGAACTCCTCAGGGTATTAATTCTCCTTGTGAGCTAGCTCCAGATCTTTCCCTCCAGACCTGTCACGCAGCCTCTTCTCAGGTACAGTTAAGTTTCAACAGGGATTCTCTTTTCCCAGGTAGATTATGCATTTAGATTCCTCTCCAACCTGAGCATGTCCAAATCCTGCTTCTGTCCCACCTTTCAGTGTAAGTGAGTCTTCCCCCTTTTGGCCTGAAGACAAATGCTCTCCTTGTCCTCTGCTTTTCTTACATTTCACTTGGACTCCTGGGCAGTGTGTTAGTTGCTTGGGTTCCTACATTATAATCTGTGTTAGAGAACATGCACCTTGAGCAAAAGATACCTGTCTTGTAGATTCTTCTACAACTCTTACAGGGCTGCAAGTACGCTTGTCTTACACTTACTGATTGTACCTGGGGAATGGGCGAGTGAATCTGACCTTCTCTTCCTTAACGTAGGGACAGGCCAAGTATGTGGCAAGCAGAGGAGATGGTCATTGTTAAAAATTTGAACCAAGTGTGGTGGCACACACCCGTAATCCCAGTACTCTGGAGGGTGAAGTGGGAGGATTGGTTACATTGTGACTTTAGGGATAGCCTGGACTACACAGCAAGACTCTGACTCAAAAAAGTGATAACCCATAGTCTTTCAAATAAATTACAGAATCATCTATTTGTGTGGGTAAATGTACCAGACTGAATACCTGGCTTTAAACCTATCCATTTTTTTTTTTTTTTAAAGACAAGGTCTTTATGTAGACTAGGCTGGCCTGCAACTCACAGCAGTCTTCCTGCCTTACCCTCCCAGATCGCAGGTGTGTGCTACCACATCTGGCTGAACGTGTGCTTTATATGTACATAGGTATACAAATATTGTGGTGCTTATGCCTTTGTGCCAGTGTAGTATTGCAATCTACTGCCAGTACCAAATGCAAACAATAGAAATCAGTAATATTTCCTTGAGAGTCATCTCTGAGATTCTTGAGTTAATTTTTATGTAGGCCATTGCCAGAAAAATAGAGGATATTGAGGTAATTATAAGCATATGTAAAAGTACAAGTTTTTTCTTTGGTTGAAATACAAATTGTACCATCTGCCCATTGTGAACTGTATTAACCCTTAATTGATTTTGTGTTTTATTCTTAATTTAAGAATTAATAGTGCATTGTTACAAATAGGATGCATTTATTAAATTTATTTTAAATCAAAATTTAACCTTTTTTTGGTACCGGAAATTGAACTCAGAACCTTGTCTTTGCCAGGCAGGTGCTTGAAATAGCCATGATTCAGCTATATCCCTGGCCCCGAAATTTAACATTTTAAAATCATTGTTTACAAAGAGAAACTTTGAAGTTATTATCATTTTATCCCAGGAACTAGGATAATAGGATAATATCTGGAACATTATTACTGAGTTTATGATATCAAGAAGAGCTCAGAAATTTTATAACTACTGTGGAGACACTTATTTTTGTCTTATCCTAATGTATCTATGATATGATGTCAAGAAATCTTAACAGTGCTATTGAATTGTGAATAAAATACAATATTGAAATCAGTTTGTTTAGAAGTTTTTGCCTTATCTCAGATGATGAAAATTTATAGGCCCTTATTTTTCATAATATTATTTCATCAAATTAAAGCGTTTTCAGGCAGTTTGAGATAACTTGCTCTTCTAATTTGAACTGCTTAAGTTGAGTGTGGTGGCACATGCCTGTAATCCCAGCACTCGGGAGGCTGAGGGAGGAGGATGATTGCAAGTTTGAGACCAGCCTGGGCTACAAAGTGAGCTCAAGGCCAACCTGAACTGCATAGCAACACCCTGTCTCAAAAAGACAGAAGAAAAAAGTGTACTAATTTGAACTGCTTTTGGGTTGGTTGGTTTGTCCGTTTTTGAAGTATCTTTTTATGTGCCAGCAGAGCAGGTCTGTTCTGTCCAGGAGGAATATGGGGAAGAGATTTGGTGTAAAGCACATGATTTTTTTCGTCATGCTTCTTCAGCGTACTCTAGTGTTGTGATGCTCATTCACGTACTCCATACTGCACGCTTTGGTGCTGTTTTTAGGTTGCATGCTAGAGTGTTTCAGGAAATGCCCCATGTCTCAGTCTCTGAGAAGTACGCCAGTACACTGTGTTTGCATTGCAGCGGAGGAGAGCAGTCTGCAATAAGTGATTCACCCCGCCTCCCTCTGCTGCTCTCCCCCCTGTTGCATTCTCTGAAGAAAGCAGCTGTTCCTCTGTGGCCAGTGGCTCTGAGTGGTAAAAATTTGTATCACTTGTTATAAAAAGAAGACCAAGGCATCTTATAGTAAAGCCGTCACGTAGAGTTGGGAGGAGCAGCAGGCACTGGGTGAGATGGGCTGGAGCTCCCAGTGGTCCTGGTGCTTCCTCCTGTCTGTCAGCTGGAGCTGGAGCTGGAGCACGTGACCTGCTTGGACGAGGCATCTCACTCGGCATAGAACATGGGCAGGAAGTGTCAGTGTTCTGGTGGAAACACATTTCGTGACATCAACCCATTGGTCAGTTACGGAATCAAGCCTAGGATGCCTGAGTGTCTGTAGTTGAGGCTGAGGGCAGAGCAGATTTTAGTCATCAAGAGATGGACTTACCTAGTCTGTGCCTTGGGCTCAGTCTCCACTGCTATGATCAGTCAACCAGCTGGTCAGTCATCGATGTTTAGATAACCTTTAATCTGAAGGTTTTGAGTAAAGGTTTTGAGACCTTTACTCTGTTGAAACTCTTGAAGTTGTTAGTACGTAGGCTCCCCGAATGAAGGCTGACCCATTGCACATGAACCTGCCCACTCTTTAGCTATGGGTCTAAAACCTAAGTGTACAGTCTGTGCAAGTCTCTCATTCCTGAAGAGGATCTTAAGGTGAGTGCCTCTTCCTGTATGCCTCTATTACCATCTGCCAGGCTTTGGCAAACATCATCTTCTCTGACTTGGCTACTCTTGGCCCTGTGTGGGAACAACATGGGATCTGATAGACTTCCCTGGTCTGATTCTCTTAGTGCAAAGATAAGTCTAGAGGGTTTTTATGTCCAGCACACATGAAATATGTTAATGTTGGCACTATTAAACCCAAAATAAAAGGACATGAATCCATCAAGATCCTGCAGTACAAATGAGTGCAGAGCCGTCAGCCCAAGTGCAGCCCCCAGCCCCTTCTCGTGCCGTCCACTTGCTGGGAAAGCACAGTACTGCTGTGACTCCCTGTGCCGGTCCATGCTGCTCAAACCTGGGCAGAAACAGAAAGCTCCTCTTCACCTCAGGTTGTGGATGGCTCTGAGGGTCTGCAGACACCGCAGTAGCGTCCGGACTCCAAGCCAGCCAATTCTTTTTGGAAGTTATCTGAACTTGAAATAAGTCTGTTGTAAAATGTATGGCAAGAGCAGTTAATAAATAATGTAAGATAGATCTTAAAGCAGCTTTTTACATTTTAAACTATTTTAAGTATTTTTTAATTATCTGTATAAAAACATGGAATAATTGTATAATATTTTCTTTCTGTTCAGAAATATTGTAAACCTAAATACTAATACAAACAAATCTTTTTTAAATACTCAAGTCATATAACATAGTGTAGTAATTGCTTGTAACCTCTGCACATCCTATCATATACTGTATTTTTTTAATTAGTTAAAATTCTTATGAGATTAGGGTTTTGCTATGTTGCCTAGGCTTGCTTCAAACTCTTGGCCTCAAGTGTACTTCCTGCCTCAGCTTTCCCAGTAGTTGGGACTGCAAGTACATGCCACTATGTCCCAATTACAAACTAACTGAATCTTATACACATACACACACCCATACTGAGGGTTGAACCCAGGGCCTTTGCACTGAGCTACATTCCCGGCCCATTTTTTGTGATTTTCAGACAGGGTCTCATTAAGTTGCTAAATTTCCCAGGCCAGGCTTGAGTTTGCCATCCTCCTGTCTCAGCCTCCCCAAATTCAGGGATTATAGGCATGGGCCGCCAAGGACAGCTGGAAAACTACATTGTAAGCAAAGGGTTCTTAGAACTAACTCTCACCACAGAGTTCACATATTCCTTCTTCAATTCTAGGATCCTGTTTTGACTAACAGATTTTGTTAAATGTTTGTGTGTGTGTGTGTGTGTGTGTGTGTGTGTGTGTGTGTGTGTGTGTGTGTGTGTGTGTAAGAGAGAGAAAGAGACAAAGGCTTAAACCCAGTGCCTTTGCACTGAGCTATGTCCCCAGACCACTTTCTGAGACAGGGTCTCAGGAAGTTGCCCAGTCTGGGCTTGAACTTGGGAATCCTCCTGCCTTAGCCTCCCTGAGTACCTGGATTACAGGTATAGGCCCCCAGCTTAAATGCATTTTTATAACTATATATGTAACAATATTTTTAAAAGCAGGTATAAAAATATTTAATGAAAATGAAATAATTCAACATTCATGACGCTAATAGGAAACAAGTGAAAATATTTACTAGTTTATCTTCAAATAGCAAAAGTAGGCAAGTTTTATTTTCTTTTTTATATATTTTCTGTAATTTCAGTGACAAGTGTAAATTATTGCTCTATTTAGAAAAAATATACTTTCTAAGAAAGTGAATTACTGTCCTGTTTTTCAGTACTTTTATTTTTGGCACTTCTGGGACTCCACCCAGAGCCTCAGGAATGTTAAGCAAACACCCTGGCATGGCTGTCCCCAGCTTCCACAACACGGTTGTATGTCTGTCTTCTAGATAGAAGCTTCTGGTGTGCTCTCAAGTTGTTTCTGTGTGTGAATGGCCATTGATACAGTGATTTGGATTTTCAAATAGCGCCTCAACACTTCTATCTGCTCAAATAAGACAAGCTTCTGCTTGGTATCAAAGGAACCTGAGGAAAGAAGAATTAAAAGTAATTTCTTTTTTGCCTTTTAGATGCCAGAATTCCAGAAAAGTTCAGTTCGCATCAAGAACCCCACAAGAGTAGAAGAAATTATCTGTGGTCTTATCAAAGGAGGAGCTGCCAAACTTCAGGTGACTAATTATCCAGAAGCCATCATTAGGAAGGGTTTATTCTTAATGTTCAGGCAGACCTCTCATCTCCTATTGAGATAATCTGCGTAAAGCAAATTTAAATAGACAGCTTTTTGCCTGTAAAAAAATGTACAATCTAAAATATTTACCTAGGGTTGGCTTAAAATACACAATACAGTAGTGAGTTGGAAATGCAAATACAAATTTGTTTTTGGTGCTGACAGTTGAGCCCAGGGCCTTGTGCATTCTAAGTAACCCGTCCACTACTGAGCTACACCCCAGCCCCCTGACTTTTCTTTATTATTACCTAATATCATGTACAAGTGTTTAACCATTTAAGAATGATAATTAAAAGTTATAATTTTGTATCTTTTTCTTGGGTACTGGGAATCAAACTCACAACCTCGTACTTGCCAGGCAGGCGCTATGCTGCTGAGCTATATGCCTGGCCCAAAAGTTACAATTTTAAGTTGATCATCCATATTTTAATTGACTGTCATTGTTAAAATAAAAAACTTATTAGAAGATACTTGTGTTTTCTAATTCTTTTTTTAAAGAAACATTTTAAATGTAAATTAAGTTGACAATATGGATATAGAGCGAAAACAGATTTTTAAAACATCTCTAGATGTGATGGTGCACTGTGGGAGGCAGTGGCTGGAGGATTACAAGTTTGAGCCCCTCTGGACAACTTAATGACTGAGACCTTGTCTCAAAATGGATGGGTGGATGGATGGATTGGGGGGGGCGCAGGCAGGCTGGGGATGTACCTCATTGTGAAGGCCCTAATTTGAATCCCTATTACTGCCAAACAATAATACTTTTCAAAAAAAATAATATTTAACTGAGTCTCTTAAGTTTTAAGAGCTAGTAAACTATTTCTATGTGTTCACTAGTACTTACCTTGAATAAGCAAGTTAAATCCACTATGTAAAGCATTAGTAATTAAGAACTTCATACCATTTTATGGCTTCCAGTGCATTTTTGTACACTGACTAAGTTGGCCAAAATTTTTGTGGTGCTTTATCTCTTCAGAGAAGAATACCCAGATCATGAACCATTAAAAATTCCTATACTGATTTACAGATGTTATTTTGTAACAAAGATGGCAGTGAAGAGAGTACCTGTACTTAAAGGTTACTCCCCAGACTGTGTGTGTGGACAGCAGCGGAAAACTCAGGGTGAACATGGTGTCCTGCATTGGGGCCGAGGTCAAGCCCAGCCCGAGCCTCTAGGGCACAGCAGCGCATGTTTGGGAGCCACGGAAATGTCGGTGGCAGCCGTGTTGTGTGATACCTCTCTCCCTTTCCTTCCAGGTAATCACAGACTTTGATATGACACTAAGTAGATTTTCTTACAAAGGGAAAAGATGTCCCACATGTCATAGTAAGTATGAAACTTTAAAAAGTACTTGAAAGTAATGATCAGTATTTTAAGATCCATTTTGCCTGTATTATCTGTGAGATAATTGGGATTTTAAAATTCCTTTTGGATGTCAGAAGTGAGGAAAACCTGATTTTTCTCATTATATTTTGAAGATTGTTTTCCCTATGTTTATATAAGTGACTGTTTTCATTTGTTGTTTTGATAGCAAAGGGATAAAGACTTCAAAATATTTCACACGACATATAGTCTGCTCACTGTTCAGGAATTATGTAAATTGAGTTTATTTATGGTTTTTGGTTTTTTTGAAATAGGATCTCACTTTGTAGTGCAGGCTGGCTTTGAACTCACTATGTACCTAGGCCAACCTTGAACTCATGGCAGTCTTGCCTCAGCCTCAAATGCTAGCTAGCATTATAGCTG
Source organism: Dinomys branickii (assembly GCA_004027595.1). Classification (NCBI taxonomy): domain Eukaryota; kingdom Metazoa; phylum Chordata; class Mammalia; order Rodentia; family Dinomyidae; genus Dinomys; species Dinomys branickii. The sequence goes on along the minus strand of PVLD010007403.1, from coordinate 26,188 downwards.
TGTGTCACCACGCCCAGTTCCAAATTGGTTTTAAACTTTGTATTAATGTAAAGAAATAGCATTTGCCAAATATTCTTGGCAGAGGATTTAGCAAGTGGTGGAGCTCATGAGAAGGCCCTGCAGTCAATCCCAGGTCAAAAATTCACACACATAGTTTTCTTAGAGTTTTATTATTTATTAAAAAGTAAACTGTTACACAAATCACAGGTTAAATCGTGTTGCCAGATTTTCTTACAGTCTGGAGATCACCCCAGGTGCCCTCTGCCCCTAAGCCATATCCCTACCCCTTTATTTTTCATCTTGAGACAGGTGCCCACTAAGGTGCCAATGCTAGACTCAGACTTGTGGTCCCTCCGCCTCAGCCCCCCCAAGCTGCTTGGATCACAGGGATACGGCACCACCGCTGGTTGTGTTGCTAGATTAACTTTCCTTTATTGATTTTCTAAGTTGGTAGTGACATTTTTAATAATACCCTTTAACCCAACAAGGAAACCATAAAGTAAGTCTTCTTGCTTACTGCTAGTACATGTATAAATTGAGAAATTACTTGATAAGTTGTATTTTTTTAAAAAATGTGCTAGGAGGCTGGATGTGATGGCACACACCTGCAGTCCTATCCCTCTGGAGGCTGAGGCAGGAGTATCCCTGCGAGTTCCTAGCCACCCAGGGCTACATAGTGAGTTCAGAGGCAGCCTGGACCACATAGCAAGACCCTATCTCAGAAAAAAAAAAGTGCTACGGTTGGGAATATAGCCCAGTGGTAGAGTGCTGGTCAGGCAGGCGCTTATGCCACTAAGCTGGACCTTAGCCCTGGAGTGCGTGCCTAGAGTGCTTGAGGTGCAGGGTTTGATCCTCAGCACCACACAAAAAAAATTAAAAGCAAGAAACACACACATACATGGAACCCCAACTGCTAACCACCCTCCCAGTAATTCCTCTTTGGAGAGTTACAAAAGCTCAGGAGCAACCTGAAACGTTTCACACTGTAGCAGCGGTGTGAACTCTGTCCTCCCGCAGGGCAGAAAATATAACCATTATGAATGGATGATAGTTACAAAGTTTTTCATTTTGTTTATAATTCTGGGAGTCAGTTCAGGGCCATATGTATGTTATCCAAGTATCCTACCACTGAGCCCAGCTCATGGTTTTTAATTTATGAAAATGAACCATAATATGAAATGAAAAAGAATTTAAAATTACAGATTTGGTTTGGTCCCTTTTCTCATTGATAACGTATAACATTACTCTAAGACTAAAAGGAGGGCTGGGGAGATAGCTCAGTGGCACAGCATCTGCCTGGCAAGCACAAGATCCTGAGTCTGATTCCCGGTACCAAAAAAAAGACTGAAAGAAAATCCACATATTAGTAATTTATTTTTGAATAGTAAAATTGTGGATTTTTTCCTCTTTTGTAGTAGTGTGTTTTCTGTATTTTCACATTGTTTATTGCCTTATGAGAGTGGCATATGCCTTTAATCACAGCATTCTGGGAGGTTGAGGCAGGAGAATCCCAAGTTTGAGCTCAGCCTGGCCAACTTAGTGACATAGTTTGACTGTATCTCAAAATTAAAAATAATTTTAAAAAATTTAAAAGGGTTAGTAACACGGCTGTCTGTGAAGGTCTTGGGTTCAACCCTCAGTACCTTAATTTTAAATAAAAGAAGAACAAGGACAAAGAAAAGGTATGGAGCCAGGCGTGGTGACACATGACTGATCTCAGCACACTGAGAGGCTGAGGCGGGAGGGTCGGCACGAATCCAAGGCCAACCTAAGTGACTTGGTTAATTTAGTGAGAACCTATCTTACAATGCAAAGCAAGAACCCAGTGTGGTGGCACATGCATATAATCCCAGCTCTCGGTAGTTCAAGGCCAGCCTGAGCTAAATAGTGAGCTGAAGGGCAGCCTGAACTACATGCTGAAACCCTGTCTCAGAAAAACAAAAAAAACAGTAAAGAACAAAATGAAGCCGGGCGTGGTGGCGCACGCCTGTAATCCTAGCACTTGGGAGGCTGAGGCAGGTGGATTGCTGTGAGTTCAAGGCCAGCCTGGGCTACAAAGTAGGTTTAAGGCCCATCTGAACTGCATAGTGAAACCCTGCCTCAAAAAGACCAAAAAAAGAAAACTGGGGAATGTAGTTCAGTGCAAAGGTCCCCTAGTACTATTCCCACTCCCCCAAAAATAGTGTATTTCAAAGATCCAGTTACTGGGTTTTGGGGTGCTGGTGTCTCCCAGAGGTGGTTTCCAGGTTCTTTTTTCTTTCCTTTCTTGAGACAGGGTCTCACTGTGCAGTTCAAGCTGGCCTTGAACTCACTTTGTAGTCCAGGCGGGCCTCAAACTCATAGCGATCCACCTGCCTCAGCCTCCTACGTACTGGGATTACAGGCGTGCATCACCACACCCAGCCTTCTAGGTTCTTTTTGTTCTGCACAAAGACTTGTTCAAAACAAGCATAAACAGAGGCAAAGTTTCACTTGTTTATTAAAGGTAGGAAAGGAAACAGGCTTTACAGAGTGAGTTTAGGCCAAGTAAAAGTAAGAAAAATGCACACTCTACAGCATGAGGGTGGGCCACTGTGAGAGAACACAGTAGCAAAAAGCCCAGCATCAGCTGTCCCTTTCGTATGTCTGCTCCTCAGGCCAAGGTCAGGGCTAGGTCGTCCTATCAAGACCTGCTCGAGCTGTTGAGAGAAGTCCATGCAGGGCTTTGGGAACTGTTCTGCGCATGTGTCCTGGGAGTACATGATTAACGGGTCATACCTACCTCTCCGGTCAGTTTTGCCATTCCTTATCTCCTGCCTTAGTATGTTTCTTTCTTTTATTTAATTAAAAAAGAAGGTAAAAGTAGCAGTGTTTGAAGACCTTAAGTTGCTTGGATCAGTGACGTAGGAATCACAGAAATCGCAGGCTTTGAAACTTAGCTCCCACAGCTGTGCTGCATGAGTCATAGCTTTGGGGCCAAAGTGTTTTGGCTTTGGTTTGGGGTTTGATTTTTTCTTCGGTTTGGTTTGGTTGGTTGGTTGTTTTTTGTTTTTTGGTTGTTCTTTTGAGACTAGGCCTCACTGTGTAGTTTAGGCTGCCCTTGAACTCATTATGTATCCCACACTGGCCTCCAGCTTGAAGAGATCCTCCTTTCTCAGCCCCCTAAGTGCTGGGATGATGGGCCTGTGCCACCATGTCCAATTTGAGACCAAAAGCTTTAATAACTGTGCTTGTTGACGTGGCGTTCAAAATGAAAAGTACCTAGTTACTCCTGGCAGTGGTGGTATCAATCAGAGTATTTTCTTTTAATGCCTGTTTGCTTTCTCACTAGATGTCATTGATAACTGTAAGCTGGTTACGGATGAATGTCGCAAAAAGGTGAGTAAGCACTACCAGGAATGCAGTTAATCTCTGTTGCCTGAGAATCACATCAGGTTTTTTCACACACAGAGTATTTTATTTTGCTTTGCTTTGTGGTACTGGGAATTAAACCCAGATCTTCATATGTGTAGGCAGGTACCCTACCACTGAGCTACACCTTCAGTCCTGTTTTATTGTGAGACAGAGTCTCAATAAGTTGCTCAGGCTGGCTGAAAGTTACTTAACTCCTGTTCCAGCCTCGGGAGTAGCTAGTACCACCATGCCTTGCTATCCATCTTCACTGTATTTTTAAGGAAAAATTAATAGTAACTTTCAAACCCACTGTCTTAGTTACTTTCTTGTTGTTGGACAAACTACTTGACCCTGCAAGTTAAAAGAGGAGAGGTTCATTTTGGCTCACAGTATGTAGAAGCTTCAGTCTGTAGTTGGCTGGCGCCAAGGCCGGGTGATGGCAGAGGCGGCTTCCTTATGGCCTGGTGGCAGGAAGCAGAGCCGTCCGGGAGGAGTGGTAAGTATACACACCTGTCTAGATCAGGCTCCCAGCAATCCAGCTCTTCCCACCAGGCTCCATCTCCCAGCGTCACACCAGCCATAAACCCAGCGGAGGACTAACCTGGTATCACACATCCATGACCCAGGCACTTCCCAGAAGCCCACCGTGAGCACATGAGGCTTTGGGGGAACATCTGGATATAAACCGTAACACCAGCAAACCGTAGATTTAAAACTGCTAAATGATTACGAAAATGTTAATGTGTTACATTAACTGGACATTAGAACAAAAGTATTTTGGTTTTCTATTTTTTGCTCCCCTTTGATCAGGAAATTGCTTCAGCACATTGCTTGTCTACCTCTGTGTGTTTAAACCTAATAAGGTCCACAATGGGAATCAATTTTAATACTTTCATGTGAGAACTAAAGTTTTGTAGTGATAGTCTGATGAATAGTTGTAAGTAGGCTTTGTAGAGATATGTAATATGTAAGATCAACAACGTTCTCTTCAAGTGGCGCATCAGCCCAGTTTACTCTTCACTTAAAAGGCACTTTATGGAAAACATCTGTTTACATTGTTTTGCTTTCTATAAAGCAAAGGAGATTAGTAACAAGACTGTAACCTTCATAATGAAGTCCTGTTTCTCTCTAGCTACTGCAACTGAAGGAACAGTATTATGCTATTGAAGTGGACCCTGTGCTTACCATGGAGGAGAAGTTCCCTTACATGGTAGAATGGTAAGTGGTGGGAACTAAAAAGCCAATATAGTTGTTACCAACTAACAATATAGTTGTTACCACTGACCAGCCAGGCATGATGACACACGCCTGTAATCCCAGCCCTTGAGAGGCTGAGGCAGGAAGATCACTGTGAGTTCGAGGCCATCCTGGGCTGCAAAGTGAGCTCGAGGCCAGTCTGAATTGCATAGTGAGACCCTGTCTCAAAACAAAAAACAAACTTGACCTTTTTAAGTCTATGGATAAGATGTGGCTTAATGTGCAAAAAGCAAATTAGAGTTGTAATTGACTCTGAATTCACTTTGGTCCAGCCGCTGACACTACTGCTGATGAAGAGACCTTCGATGTGGGCTGCGTTCATCATAGTGCAGCTTCCCAGCAGCCCCAGTGCGGGCGGTGCTGGGCTCTAGGGGAAAGCCGTCCTCACAGACCGTGGCAAACAAGAGTTAGAGCCGTCCGCCAGAGCCAGCCCATTTGAAGAGCATTTCAAGGAGTGAAACGTGGTTTGAGTCAGGCAAGGACTATGTAGTTCAGGGGCAGAGCACTTGCCCAGCATGCTTAGATTCTGGGTTAGATCCTCAGTCCTGTTTTTATAAAAAAGGTGTCTTGATTTGAAAAGCAACCGTTGCTTTTTTTTGTCTTTTTGAGACAGCATCTCATTATGCAGTTCAGGCTGGCCTTAAACTCACTTTGTAGCCCAGGCTGGCCTCAAACTCACATCTATCCTCCTGTCTCTGCCTCCCAAGCGCTAAGATTACAGGCATGCGCACCATGCCTGGCCTGACTGTTGCTTTAAAATCTGAAGAGTCTAGAAGCATTGATCTTCATTATCTTGTTACCTAACAAGATATACTTCATCTGTGTTTATGATTTTAAATTTGAAAAGAGACTTTATATATGCTCTTTTAGAAGTAGAACTGGAGCTAGGCATTGTGGCACACACTTATGATCCCAGGACTGGAGAGGCTGAGGCAGGGAAATTGCTGCAAGTTCAAAGCCAGCCTAGGCTACATAGCAAGACCCTATCTCATTGCTCCCCTCACCCCCCTCACCCAGAAAAACTAGAACTAGATTTGAAAGGATTAAGAATGATTCTCCATAATGAGAGAAAGGACCGTCTGGGAGTTAGAAATGTCTGGCAGTAGAAGAAGTTTCCCTTGGAGAATGAGCTCACTGGCTGACAGGAAGCTGACTGCAGCTGAGAGGAAGATCAGCTGGAAGTACTGAGGGGTGGTCTGTGCTTTTTATGGGGTGGAGTAAGAGTTCCCTTATAGAGACCCTCACATTGGGGGGCTGTGATTGTAGGTCTCCTTACATAATGACAGAGTAGGCTAACCCACACAGCACTGGCCATACCAAGGACTCTTGCTCAACAGGGAGCATCTTTATACTGTTCATGAAAATTTAAACTGCGAACAAATGAAAAAAAGACTCTATGCAATCAGAAATTGTGATTCCACAGGGTGGATTGAGTTCTTAGACGTAGAAAAGGCTTAAAATTTGTTTCCTTTCATTACCATATTAACTATTTAAGCTAAGACTTGAGTTCAGGAGGACTGTGAAATGCTGTAAGAATATATACACAAGGCCATGCAGGATGTGCACGCCTGTAACCCAGGCATCCTGGGAGGCTGAGGCAGAAGGTTTGCAAGTTGCAGCCCACCTGGGTAACTTAGTGGCTCAAAAGAAAAAGGGCTGGGAATGCAGCTCAGTGCAAAGATCCTGGGTTCAATCCCTAGTACTGCCCAAAAAATAAGTAAATAAAAGTATATCACATTTCAAGATACATGTGGGGTATACATTCATTAGTGCTGAATTTTAAGTCTGTAAGATTTAAGTCCAAATATGAGGAACACAAGTCTTCTACTCTACTGAATGCTTTGTAATAAGGATAATTTTCTTAATTTATTTTTCCCTCTCTGGTCAAAACTCCAGGTATACAAAGTCGCATGGTTTGCTTGTTGAGCAACATATTCCAAAAGCTAAACTCAAGGAAATTGTGGCAGAATCTGACGTTATGCTCAAGTAAGTTTCTTGGGGATTTTTGTTATTGTCAACAGAATTGAACTGTTGTTAAAAATGTACTCAACTGTATGTTTTCACTAAAATAAGGTATATAACATTCCATTGAAATATTCAGTGTGTACCATCTGTCACAAAATGGACAGTGGTGAAATAGGACCTGTTACATTCAGTGTTGATGGCAAGAGCCGTAGGAGAAGAGTTCAGTACTAATTTGTATTTCCTTTCTCTGGATTAAAAAGACTAACTTGTAAATTTATCTAACCAAGCCCATTTTGAAATTCTTTAGCAAAATACTTGCAAAAGAAAAGGAATGTTTATAAATCAGGTTGGAAAGGATGTAAATTTATATACTGTTTATAAATTCATGAGCCTACTAAATTCTCAGACTTTTTTGAAAACTTTCTGGGAAAGGTACATCATTAAAATATTTGCAGTGCATGAATTATATCAGAAACTTTTATTTTTAATACTATTTATTGCATCATAAAATTATCAACTTGTTAGGCAAATACCATGATGGTAATCTTTTCACGGTGCTGGGCATGAAAGCCAGGGGCTTCACCTATGCTAGCTAAGCTCTCTACCACTAAGCGACACTCTAGCCCACCCCTCTGATGTTTGGATGCTGCTATATTTTAAGGTAAGTACTTCTATGGGAGAAAGTATAAAACTAGCAGAAAGAGTGCACTGAGTATTTCATTCATATACAGTGACAGCCTAATTTAACCTTCAGTTAAAAGAGGAAAAGAAGATTTCAAAATTTGGGGGTGGCGAGTGGCCAGAAGTGAAGGGAATGCAGTGAGGTCCTGCTGCTTTGCTCTTCTGTAGTAGACGGCAGGCAGCTGGACATCAGGCAGGGGTCTGCAGCTCACAAGTGGCTGATCGCTCGCTTTGAATCATGTAAATTGGGACTCGTAGACTTATGTAGTCAGTGTGAGTCTAAAGACGTCTAGTTAGTACCGTTACAGCTAATTACAAGGAAGGTAAAGTCAACTGTCGCTTAAAAAACTTGTACTGGTAGGAACATAGGTATCAGTAACTGCCCTGGGCAGTATTTTGAAATGAGGGCACACATGAGCCGTAGAATTAGGTAGAAGTACTTGCTTTTCAGCTTCTAAGTGAAAAGGAGATAAACCTTGCTGTTTAACAATTAGTTTGTCTCTCTATCTTATAGGGAAGGATACGAGAATTTCTTTGATAAACTCCAACAGCACAGTATCCCTGTGTTTATATTTTCGGCGGGTATCGGTGATGTTCTAGAGGAAGTTATTCGGCAAGCTGGAGTTTATCATCCAAATGTCAAAGTCGTGTCCAACTTCATGGATTTTGACGAAAATGTAAGAATATCAAGTCATTCCGCAGTTCCTTTTTCCCTGCCTAGTTCAGGGATTGAATCCCAGGCCCTTGCACTGAGCACATACCCAGCCCTTTTTAGTTTTTGAGTCTTGCTGGGTTAGTCTTACTGGGTTGCCCAGGCTAACTTCAAACTGGTGATACTGCTGCTTCAGCCTCCCAAATATCTGGAATTATAGGCATGCGCCACCACTCGGCTTTCAGTTATTCCTAAAATCTGAAAATATTTTAATCTTCTAAATTTATTTATTTGTTGTTTGACATATATTCATGAAGTAAGCCAAGCTGATAGCCTATCATTGTCACCCTCTCTTGTTACTGCAGCTGTAGTATTTTTAGAATAGTATATCCTTTTCAAACTTGGGGATACGAGTTACAGACTAATTAACATTTATAAAACTTCTCTTAGTGTAATCTAATGCAGCAGTTTTGAAGATTTAACATTCATAGGTAGAAAAAAAGTGAGTTAGAACTGACATTATTTAAATAAGTTTCCGTAACTAAGACAGTAAGTTCGCATGGTGTAGTGATTTAATCCTATAACACTAGCACTTGGGAGGCTGGGACCAGAGGATCAGAGTTCAAGGCAGCTTGGGCTAGGGAGTGAGACCATGTCTCAACAAGAAGATGATATATTATAAAATTCCTAAAATGAAATATTTTGGTTAGGAACAAAATGAAAATGAAAGTTATATTCTCAGTTCATTGTGTTTTCCATTTAAAGTAGTCATTAGACAGTAAGTTAGCTCTGAAGCCCTTCCTACCTACTGTGAATGTGATTGATTTAGATTTAAGTGCTTTGTAATTTTTTTTTTTTTTGAGACAGGGTCTCACTGTGTAGTACAGTCTGTCTTTGAACTCACTGTGTAGAACAGGCCGTCCTTGGGCTTACTGTGTAGCCCAAGCTGTCCTCAAATTTGCAAGGATCTTCCTGCCCCAGCCTTCCAAATGCTGGGATTACAGCATGTGCCACCAAGCCTGGCTTTAAATTTCTTACCATAAAATAATAGTGGCACCTAGTAAGAACTGTAAAGTATGAGAGTCTAACAAATAGTGTTTATAAGACCTCTTATTTTAGAACATTTCTATTTTTAACAGGGGGTGCTCATAGGGTTTAAGGGAGAACTAATCCATGTATTTAACAAACATGATGGTGCCTTGAAGAATACAGACTATTTCAGTCAGCTAAAAGACAACAGCAACATAATTCTACTGGGAGACTCCCAAGGAGACTTGCGAATGGCAGATGGGGTGGCCAATGTTGAGCATATTCTGAAAATCGGGTATCTAAATGATAGGGTGAGTACATAGTCTAAAATTTTCTTTTAAGGAAAAATAAATAAAAAAACCTTTATAGGTAATTGCTACTACAGACACATGAGAATCTTTACCCCTGCACTTCAGTGATGATTCGAGGTGCTGAGAAGCACAGGTCAGTCCGTGCTACACATACAGGGGAGGAAAGTGGATTCTGTACAGTAGTACCAAATGCTGGCAGCTCCTCCCTTGACATGAGAATCAGAACGGTCTCCAGACACTGCCCAAAGTTCTCAGGGCAGAATCACCCCCGGGCTGGAGAGAAATCACTTTGGGAAAAAAGCTGCCACATGGGAAAATGCCTGTCAGTGAGTCTCAGTTTAACTGTCCTAATTTCACAAGTTTTCTGGAGTTACATTGGTCTGACTCCATTTTGCCCAACAGTTCTAATGTAACGGTGGGGTTAATACTGAAATTGCTCGCTCCTCCTCCCTACATGTAAATTCTCATGTTTTGTTTTTTTGTTCATTAGGTAGATGAGCTATTAGAAAAGTACATGGACACTTACGATATTGTCTTAGTAAAAGATGAGTCACTGGAGGTGGCCAACTCGATTCTACAGAAGATTCTGTAGCAGATGTTCATAAAAGGGCCTCGCTCCTGGACTGCTCGACTCCCTCTCACCAGAAGACTTATTTATATGCATTCTCAGCGGTGAAGCTCTCCCTTTGTGCAGCTGAAGTGTTCAATCAGACCTGGTGCATCCTTCAACTGGAAACTCCTCTCCCACCTCTCTCAACACACTCCTTACCATGGTTTTTAACCAACTTTAAAAAAAGGAAAGAAATTTTAAAAGTAACTCTACTTTTCCAAGGTAAATTTTGTAGTTTCATGGTATCATGCATTTTTTTGAGGAGTTTTTTTTTTTATAACAGGGAAGTTTGTAGAAATTTAAAGTGTTTTATGAAATGGTGAAATAATGTGCATGATTTTAAGTATTGCCGTTTTGTCATTTGGGTGGATTATGCCAATGTTACCACCATCTCCCAAAATTGTATTATATTTGGTTACTCTGTCTGAGAAAAATCACTATTCACCAGAAGACTGGCAAAAACTATTGATGTCCACATGTCACTTACTAATCTATAAAATGTTTTGTCAAAACACTGATAATAAACATGAAATGAAAGCTCTTTTTAATTCTGCTGTCCATGAAATGAAAGCTCTTTTTAATTCTGCTGTCAGGACTGCCTTATTTAGGCTGGGCATGGCACAGGCCTATAATTTTAGCACTTGGGAGGCTGAGGCAGGAGGCTTCAAAGCTCCAGGCAGGGCCGGTCTACACAGGGAGACTCTGGCTCAATATTTCCTACCCCTCCACACACACAAAAGTCTATTTATTCAGCAAGTATTTACTGAATATATTTGGTGGTTTTTGTTCCTGTCTCCCGCTCTCTCATTTTGTACATATGAATTCTAATGTCCTTGCCATAGTGGCTCTAGATTATACAGTGTAAATTCAAGCATAACAAGGTATTTGTGGGAGAGATTTATTCTGCCCTTCAGAACATACCAAGGCCTGTGAAAGTTACTTCCCACATTGAAATCATGAGGGGAAGTGAGTGCTTTATTCTCAAAATAACATAAACAAGCTTAGCTGGGTCTCCCAGTCAACGCTGAGCAGTGCACAGGAGAGCCAGCGGCTCTAGACTCACACAGGGGAGACTCACCTGCAGCCCATCTGACCCCCGCTCCACTCCCAGCTCCAAATCCCCCAGATGCCGCAGCAGCCAGCTGGTTCCTTATACTCTGAGCTATGGTCCAAACAGCGGGAGTAGATGGCTCTGGACTTCTGCTGTGGATGGGGCTTCTGGTCCAGAGAGTGACAGAAGGGCAAGGTCACATGGCCTGCAGACCCCCGTTCTTAGCCTCTGCCATTCGTTCCTCTTAACAACAAACACACAATATGCGCAAGAGCAGCCAGCAGGGTGGCGCACACCACACTGATCCCACTAAGTGGCAGCGGGAAGATTGCCATGAATTTGAGGCCAGCTTAGACTACATAGTGAGCTCAAGGCCAGCCTGAACTACATTACGAAATGCTGTCTTTTGTTGCACTTTTGTGGCTGACTTGATGTCCTCAACTGATTCAAAATGTTGATGTTTCATGGTCATTTTGACTTTGGGGAAAAGCAAAAAATTGCACAGTCTCAGATCTGGTGAGTAAGGTGGATGTGGACACTGTCATGTTTTTCCAGCCTGCCTTTGTCTGTTGGATGGTAGCATACTTTTCATCTCACCTTGTAAAGACACTCAGGAAAGACTTCCGAACTGCTGCAGAGAGTGGCAGGGGCCGTGGTGTAAGGGGGAGGGTTTTGAGGGAGACTCATGACAGTGTCTTACCATGACAGATTTTTAAAATTTAAACATTCACCATATATTTTGATCACCTGTGTATTTCCAAACTCAGACTTAAAACTAGACTTGTGAGTTGGGCGTGGTGGGGACATCTGTCTTCCCGGCCACTCAGGAGGCTGAGTTGGTAGGATCACAGGTCCACAAGTTGAGACCAGCTGGGGAACATAGAGATAGATTCCCAACTCAGACTTGTGGGCAGAGGTGTAGTTCAGCATTAGAGCACGTGCTTAGCATGCGCAAGGCCCTAGATTGGATCCCAGCATTACACACACACACACACACAACACGGAAATATCAGAACCACCCAGAAGGGTTTTCCAATAGAGCAGGTGGGTGTGGCTGATCTGACAGTGCTTTCTTCCTGGATCAGCACCACAGTTTGTCACCAGGCTGTTTCCTGAAGGAGCAGCCTACATGTTGAGACAGCACTGCAGTTCCACTGCATCCCCTGGGGGCTCAGCGCCCTAGTACAGCAGGAGCCTAGCGTGCTGTATCTCCGAGGTCCCTCTGACGTCCCGGTGACAGGCTTGTGACCCGTCACATCTCACTCCCACTTGATGCTGCTGATATTTTAAAATTTTGTACTCAAGGCTGGTGTTTACTGCAGCCATTGAGAAATAGGCTATGGGGCAAGGGATACAGCTCAGTGGCATAAGCACCTGCCTGGCAAGCGCAAGGTCCTGAGTTTGATTCCCAGTACCAAATAAATAATTTAAAAAATTAAAAAAACAAAAACAAATGAGAAATAAGCTATGGAGTCAGACTTCGGATTTTGGGCATCATACCCCGGGGATTGGGTCTTTGGGACAATCAGCACTGAAACCAGGACAGGTTACTGCATCAGTACCCAGTGTGCCCACCTATCGAGTGAGTATAGTATACCTATAGATACGTGAGGGCTGGGTGTGCTCCTCTGTATGCATTTGAAGTGTGTCTGTGAATTTAGAACCATTCAATATCATTACACCCATAGAAGTGAACTTCTCCACCGCCCCAGGCTGGTGTCGGTTGGACCAGTGTGACAGAAGTATCTTTACCAGCCCCCGTAAACATTGCTCGTGTCTCTGGTAGCTATCACTTTTCCCAGCCGGTGGTTCAGTTTTACAATTATTATTGGGGGAGGGGTGCTGGGGATTGAACCCATGTCCATATTAGGCAAATGCTGCAGAACTGAGCTGCAGCCCCAGTCCTTTTAGGCTTTTGAGAGAAGGCCTCCCTGTGTAGCCCAGGCTGGCCTTAGATTCATGGTCCTCCTGCTTCAGCCTCCTGCATGCTGGGATTACAGGAGTGTGCCACCACTCCTGCCTGGCTTTAACTATTGCTTCCTGAGGCAAAGCAGCTTGGAGTACTAGAACAAGTTTGATTTTTAAAAAAGGGAAAAACACACTCATTGGTGAGGCCAGCTCACTCCAGAGTGATTTCACGAGAAGTCTACATCCCACAGTGTACATACTAGACACCAAAATGAAGATAGCTGAAGATCTGTTTAGCCAGCCTATAGGCATAGGGTTTTCCCTTCAGCATACTTTCAGGAGAATCAGCGAAGAAAAGATGAATTTGACCTGGAATGACTAACCCTGAAACTTCTCCGTGGTCACCCTATAATTCACACATTATGCCAACTTTCACAGTTAATCTGGTGTTTCAAAAGTTTAATAGATAAAAAGTGCTCAAGGTGTAAGGGACACAAGCTTCGAAAAGTCACACCTGCTAGGCACTCGGCGTGTTGGCACACACCTGTAACCACAGCCACTTGGAAGACTGAGGCAGGAAGTTTTGAGTATTGGGGGCTACCGTGGATTACATAGCAAGATACTATCGCAAAACACCAAGACCAACACACGACAGTCACTTGGAGCCAAGGCTTTCTGTGACCAGACCAAGCTTCTGACTCGAAGCCTCACTGCCCTCCTCTGCACCGTGGAGCAGGGTGGGGGCTGAATGAAGAGCTGCTCATACCACAGCTTCCTGGGGAGGAAGGTAACAGGCGGGCCCTGCTTGCTACCCTCACATAGCTTCCATCGCCAGAGGCAGAGACAGAGGACAAAAGAGAGAAACACGACACATGCCTCGGAAGGAAACACAGGTGGCGGGACTGAGGCGATGCAGGAGCAGAAACCCGAAGGGTAGGAGCAGTGGCCGTGTGGGTGGGGTACAGATGATCAGCAGAGTGTTTACAGAACCGAGAGCTGGGCTAACAGAACTATGGGCGATGGGAAGATGGGAGTGGGGGGCTGCTAGGCCATAGGGGGCCACGCAGCTCACAGCCCGCTTGGTTCTCTGGCCTCCCTAGGGCACCATGATCCTACTGTACACATGGAGAATGGACAGCGGGCAGGATGGACCAGCACACCTGTTGGGCGCTGCACAGCCACCAGGCCAGCAATTCTGGGTAGAGCTGGGGAGCAGCTGCTGCAGGTGGGTGTTGGGGAGACAGGAGGAGGGCAGGAGTCCACTGGAGGGGTAGGAAAGTCCCATCTGGACACCCAGAGTGCCAGGCACCTGGGGAGCTATGAGATACAGCAGCCTGGAGCACAAAAGAGAAATGCAGCACAAACTATAAATTTGGTGTTGTCTGCATGCTGTTAGTTTTCCATTACTCCAGCACACCCCACACAGTCAGCTCACAAAGCGAGGGGCTTCAGTGTGGCTCCGTGTGGAGGGGCCAGTCACCCATGTCAGCCCCAGGGCTTTGGGCCCCTGCAAGGGGGACACAATGGGGGGCGCCTGTGACAGCAAAGCCATTCACCACATGGCCAGCGAGGGGAGGAGAGAGAACTGGGCCTGTGTCCATCTCCTCAGGGCACATCCCCCCCTCAGTGACCAGAGGGCCCCACAGGCCCAGCCTCTTCCTGCATTCCCACCACCTCCCAGAAGTACCACAGCAGGGACTTCTGGGGACACTTAAGCTCCAAACTGACCTGAGCACAGTGGTGCATGGCTGTTCCCCCAGGACCAGACCCCAGCAATTTGAGAACACCCTGGGCAACATAAGGATACGCTTCTAAGAGGCCCAACATACAGCAGTGTCTGAGGTTTAAATGCCGGGGTAAGCTGAGAGACTCCCCTGACCAAACAGAAAGCCTAACAATAAGGACCACACAAAATCAAACACTAGTAAGTCACATCTGCAACTAGCCATAAATAATGAAGGACAGTTTGTTATTAAATGAAAAAGCCTCCAGATTCTTAAAAGAACCAAGGAAACAGGTTGCAAAATAAGTGAGGTTTTGTAACACAGCTATTGAAGTCGTGTATGAGGCAGGGAGCCGCACTTAGCTCTGAGGGCTTGCACTCAGGCCAGCTAATGGTGTCATCCAAGCAAAATATTTTGAAAAGCCAAAATTGATAAATAACCAGAGATCCCAGTTCCCCGATGTTAACAAAATAGTGCACACTGCTTGCATTTGAAGTTGGTCTACGTGTGGCACCACATGGGTGCCTGCAACGTCCCAGTCCTGCACTTGGTGTCTAAGGCCAAAGTTCAGACTGTCCCAGGCAGAAGCTGGGTCTCCAGCTGTTTCTCTCAGAAGCTCCTATCTCAAGCAGCAATAATGAAGTTAGACACATGATGAGATGAGGAGCCCCAGGGCGTCTACCCTGAACTTCACCTTTGTATGTCCACTCTTGCAGGCCCACTCGTGTCCTAACCCACGGCCACCCACACACACAGCAGGTATGCAGCCACAGCAGAAAGGCAGCCTGCCTGGGTGTCCTGCATCCCACACAGCCATAGCTCAGCCAGACCCTCCAAGCCTCAGGAAGAATGGAAGGGCCTGATGGCCTCTGTTCCTGAGTTCTAAGGCCACCCTCTCCTTTCCCCAAAGAAACTTCTGGTTCTGCAAACTAGAACCCACCATCCATCGTCCAAAGCAACCCACAAAGACATTCAAACAGGGCTGAAGGAAATCGAGGCAGAGAGTACGCATGTGGTTCTATCCTCATGAGGGCCGTCAGCACGGTGCATGGAGTGGGCTGCATGCCCAGGGTGAGGCAGCCTTCAAGGCGCAGGGTCGCTAACCACCGGCACACACTCGGGAGCTGTCACAGAGAACACCAGCGACAGCACTGGGTGACAGGGCCAAGGAACGCCAGCATCTAGGGCACTCTGGGCTCACCTGGAGTCCTTGCCGCAGAGCAGAACCACAGTCCATAGGTCAGCTGCTATCAGTTCCCACCCCAGGCTCACCCTGGCTTTCTCTGCCTGGTCTTTTGGGAGCCCCTGAGCCCCTTTCTTCGGGCGCCTCCTTGACTGTGGTGCCAACCAGTTCTGGGCCTTGTCCCCCTGCTGGGCTCTGCCCGGAGCTCCACTGCCTCCTGTGGCCTCTATGGCTGACTGACACTGATGTCACAGGTCCTTTAACGCCTGACTTCCTACCATGACAGCAGGCAAAGGTCCCCACACCACAGGGCCTTGATGCTCCCCTCCCTACCAGGGCAGCACAGGCCTAGGAGTTTCCAGCAAGGAGATTCCAACTACGTGGCCTTGCGATAAAACAGTACTTTATACCAGAAAAGACCAAGTTTCCAACATTTATTGCATGGAATAAGCGCATAACGTTTTCATGAACTACCTCAGTGTTACATCAGGGCAGAACAGTTTAAATTAGTGGAGCAGTTCAAAAGGAAAAACCACTTAATACCTCAGGGTAAGTGCCAACCCCCGTTGGGGACAGAGGACACAAGGCAGACGTGATCACTGAGTGATGAGGGGCAGGGTGCCAGGTGTGTGTCTCTACTTTGCTATGGCAGGGAGGGCCCCCAGCCCCCAGTCTGCCCTGGGACACACACCAGTGGCAGGACAGCTCACTTAGGGTCAGGGGCTCATCTGGGGGACATGCCCATCTCGGCAAGGCACAGCCACCAGCCCTCACGTGTCCACGTCTGGAAGAGTGCAGAAGGGGACAGAGGTGGGAGCGACCCAGAGAAGCCCAGAGCAGCAGTGGCAGAATCGCGCTTCCTGCTCTGGGCCCGACTCCTCTGTGTGGCACACTGCGTTTCCGACCCCCAGCAGCGCCACCACAGCAGGGGCCCTGTGAGCTGGCTGCAGGGAGGGCAGGGCCCGGCTCACTGTCTGGGCATCCTGCCAGGGCCCGTGTGCCCTCCATCTTTCCTGCCCATGTGCAGAACATGTTTTAAACATTGATGATTAAAAAACACTTTAATCTCTACAGGCAGATGCCAGACACTTTTTCTCCTGTTCCTCCAAGATGACGCTATTTTTCTTTAATTACAAAGAATCCTGAAAGGCACACAGATAATGGTTGACCAGGTAGCCTTTCCAGTCCCTTCCAGGCCAAGGCCCCGGCCCAAGTTTGGTCCCGACCCACCCCACGTGTGCACCAGGTGCCACAGACCCACTTGCTAAGGCTGACATTCACTTCTGGAGACCCTGTACCCTCGCTGCGTGACAGTGGTGGGTGCCATGTGCTCCGTGGCACCAGCTGGCTCAAGCTGTGCACTAGAGCTCATCGTGCTTGGTCTCCTGGTCTTTGAGCTTAAACTCCTCAGCCGTGACCCTCCCGTCTCCATTCCGGTCCTGGTTGGTGAACATATTCTTTACAATCATCTCGGCGTCAAAGCCAGGAGCTAGCTTCCCCTTGCCAGTTGCCACCTGGGCGTGGATGTACTCTGAAAACTGGAGGGAGAGGGGACAGGACAGAGGTGAGTGTCAGCAGTGGGGATCGAGGCGCCTCAGCCAGAACAGGAGCCGCTCAAGGGGGATGGGGCTGGGTGGAGTCTGAGTGTCCAGAGCGGACAAGGCCGTCCTGGAAACGACGAGATCAGGTGGCAAACCAGCAGACCAAGTGACTGCAGGGCCTGAGGGCACGTGGGTCCATACAGGGACTGCTGGCACGGTCCCTTCTCTGCATCCTTCACACAGTGGAAAACACCTCAAGCCTGATTTTGACGCAAAACACATCACACCCTGCCTGTGCCAAACTGCACTTGAGCAGGGGAAGGGACAGGTAAATGGGTGTCATAAGGAAGTGACAAACAGCACAAGGTGCAACGCCCCAGGGAGACGAGGGTGTGAGCTAAGGAGGGAGAGAGAGGGGCTGGAGTCCGGAGTCCAGATATCCAGGGGCCTCTGGGCAGAGAGGACAGTTGTGCAAAGGCCTGCAGTGGCCACGCGCTGGCCAGGGAGGAGGGAGGTGGTACAGGCTGGGAGGAGGTGGGGCCCACAGCCAAGAGGCAGCAGCCATGGCCACACTCCGTTTACAAACAGCCACTGCACACAGTCGGGACGGCAGGGACGTGGGGCAGCTAGGACACCACAGACAGAGGCGGAGACACAGCTGCGGGTGTCCCCAGGCAGAGGCCATGACCATGAAGCCACATGTGGTCAGGGACGGAGCTGAGAGGAAGGACTGTGGCACTGACACAGGCTGAAAGATGGAGACAGCAGAGGCCAGTGATAGAGGCCAGTGCCACCCTCCCCAGGGAGCCGGGCCTGGAGAGGCTACAGGGCAAGAACACAGACAGCCAGGTTTCAGAGGGCCTGGGCACTCTCCCCGAGGAGAGGCCGGCTGAGATGGGGGAGAGACAGCCCCAACCACAGAACCTGTCCCCTGGGCAAGGCCAGCTTCAGTGGCAGAGTGACAAAAGCCTATCAGAAGTGGGTTTTTAAAAGAATGACAGCTTTACTATGCGCTGCAAACATATACTAATCAAAGTAAAAGTTTTTTTAAAAAATGGAAAGCTGAGTGTGGTGGCTATACCTATAGTCCCACTTACTCAGGAGGCTGAGGCGGGAGGATACTAGGAGTTTGAGGCCAGTCTCAGCAATATAGTAAGACCATGTCTCAAAATTAAACAAATAGAACAGCAGGAGAGCAAGTAAGAGGCAGGGAGGGCTGACAGTTCTTCAGAAATCATTTGTCTTTTACAGTACTGCAGATGAGACCCTCAGCTTTTGCACTGAGCCATATCCCCAGTCTCTTTAATATTTTTTTTTTGAGACAAGATTTCACAAGTCATTAAATTGCCCAGGCTGGACTGGAGCTCATGCTCCTCCTGCCACAGCCTCTCAGAGCACTAGGATCATAGGCATGGTGCACCATGCCCGGCGTTGTTGTTCAAGGCTTTTGTGTAAAGGGAGGGGAAAAAAAGAAAAGGAAGGAACAGAAAGGCACAGAGGGAGAAAGAAGTCCCAGCGCTCATGCGTAGAGGAGAAGCGAGGAGCCAGGAGCCGGGAGTAGCCGAGCCTCAGGAAGGAGAGCACAGTGAGCACCGCAGGGCTGCACCGAGGGTAGCGATGAGGGTGGTGTCCTGGCTCAAGCTGGGGGTGGCTGTGCGCCGTAGGCAGCCCACTGCCGTCTCTGTGCGGCTTCTTCAGAACATCCAGTGCCGAGGCGGCCAAGGTCAGCGTGGAGGTGGACACCAGCTGGAGGCCTCAGTGCCGTGTGGCATGTGCCCAGCAATACCACCCCGGCTTGGTCCATGCCCTGAAAGTGACAGCGCCGGCCCACAGGCCTGACCCCGCGTCCCACCAAGACCCGTCCCAGAGCCCTCACCTCCTCCAGGAGGACGTCCCCATCGCTGTTCTTGTCGATCTCCTCAAAGAGGTTGGGGGACACCTCACCATTCCACACGAACATGTACCCCTCGGGCAGGCCGGACACCAGCTCCAGCAGCTCAATGTCGAACACCAGCACAGCGCTGCCCGGCACCTCCCCTGCTGCTCAAGACAGGACGTGGGTCAGGGCGGGTGCAGCCAGGCAGGCCAGCCTCACCGTGGCCAGGCTCCCGTCAGGGAGCAAGCGTAGCAGTGCCTGCTGGCTGACAACGGTGGGCAGTGAGCCCTCAGCAGTCCTGAGATCTGCCCACAGCACTTCAAATAAACAAGTTAGTAAAGGCAGGCAGTCAGGTGTGGTGGCGCACACCTAGCATCCCAGCACGCAGGAGGCTGAGGCAGAAAGATCACTAGTTTGATACCAGCCTGGGGAACTTAGCAAGACTGTCTCAAAAAATTAAAAAAGGGGCTGAGGATGTAGCTCACACTTTGTAGTCCAGGCTGGTCTTGAACTTGCAACAATCCCCTTGCCTCAGCCTCCCAAGTACTGGGATTATAAGTGTGTACCACCATGCTCGGCCTCTTTCATAGAACTTTATAGCTTCAATTTTACTTTTCAAGCTAAATATATACCTAAATTACATGTTTATCTGTAACAAATTGGAAGAAAAAAGTGTCCTAAAGCCACCAGTAGAGTCTACAATGGCAGAACTTTTGAAGAAATCTAACAGCAGAACTTGAATAATAACAAACTGGTCAAGGTGCCTCACACCTATAATTCCAACACCTGGGAGGCTGAGCCAAGAGGATCTCAAATTCAAAGCACATAGGAAGGTTCTGTCTCAAAATAAAGGAGCTGTGGATATAGTTCAGGGTCAAGGGCCTGGGGTTTAGTCCCCAGTACTGAAGCGGGGGAGAAAAGAAACATCGACCCAATCACTTTCACAAGTCAGGACTTTTGGTCCACGTATCAGCAATATGAGAACACTAAAGATTGGGAGCGGGGCGATCATAAAGTAAAACACAGCCACTGTACCATGCAGTGAAACCAGTTTTTCCAGAATGTGAAGGTAATCTCTGCCAAAAGGGTATTTTCCTAGCTGGCTTGGAGGCCAGGCGCAAGGTGAGGCAGTGGCTGCAGCTTTCTCCCTGCCCAGGGGCAGCACTGCAGCTGGACCCCACAGCCGCTCCTCACACAGGTGAGATGTGGCTTCATTCCAAAACTGCTTTCTCTAGTGGACGAGCACTACTAACAGTGGCTTGCTGAGCGCCCGACGGGTTTAAATCAAAACACCAAAACTTTTAAGATTAAAAAAAGAAAGAACCCCAAAATCACACACAGAGATTCTTCAGTGGCACCCCAAACACAAAATTCAGATGGTAAACACACCCAAAAACCACGCATGGTGGTGCACACCTCTAATCCCAGCACTCTGGAAGGCTGAGGCAGGAAGATTCCAAGTTGGAGCCCAACCTGGACAACTTATTGACTTACAAAGACCTGCTCTCAAAAATAAAAAAATAAAAAGGTAAGAAAAAGAAAAGTGTCCCAGCACCCCCAAGTGCTGTCACTTACCCACGCCGGCCTCCCCGTAGCCCAGGTGGGGCGGGATGATCACCGTCCGCTTCTCACCCACGCACATCTCTCTGAGACCCATGTCCATGCCCAGCACAACTTGTCCAAATCCCAACACAATGTTGTATGTTTTGCCTAAATTCCACCTGAAAATGAAGCAGGGGAGCCCCTCAGTCACTGCCCCGTGGGCACTGGGGCGTCCCCAGTCGAGCCTCAGGGAGACAGCTGGCCGGCCCTACGCAGTCGCCGCCCAGGGACTGACCCAGCTGGGGAGCACGGACTGGGGCTCATCTGCGGGGCAGGCTCTCACAGGACACTGAACACTGGGGGTCTGGGGGCATCCTGAGCTTAGTGGAGGTCCCGTGTTCCACAGGCCATCCTCGTGTCCCAATGTTCTGTGAGTGTCCCTGGTACTCAAAGTGGCAAAGACACAGCTCTGGCCTGGCACGCAAGACTGAGTTCATTCTCAGTGTAGCAAAATGGGAAAGCACAGGGCGTGACAGCCACTGTGGTCCCCTGCTGGTCCCGGGGGGGAAAAGCTTTTTGTGTTTGGCCAGGCATTTTTGTGAGGATGTTTTGTTACAGATATTAGAGTTAAGATCCTGGCTTTTAGATTCAGCAGGACTTGAATCTGTTTATTTGTATCCATTCCTGTGTGCAGCAGGTAATGATTCCGCTCCTCATGGGGGACTGGTACAAGACCCGAACTGGAATCCAAGTCCTGTCAGCCATGGTGACCCTGGGAAATCTTCTTGTTTCTTTTCTAGTGTTTTTTTCTTCTTCTCTGAACCCAGAGCCTCAGGCACTCTGGGCAAGGGCTCAGCGCTGGCCACACCCCAGCCCTCTTGGTCTCGCGTTTATAAATGAAGATATGATCAGTTCCCTGCTGGGACCCCTGGAAAGGGCCAGTAACAACCCACGGGCAGAGCCCGGAAGGGCTCAGAGTGGTGGCATGGGGGAGGCATGGGTGCCTGGGACCAACAGATGTCTCTGAGCATCTGGTCACCCTAGATGCCCACGGACCCCAGGGCCCAGTCAGAAAAAAGACCTGGTTCTCTACCCTCACTCGGTGCTGGACACGAGCAGCCCTGTCATTCCCCGCAGGCAAATCCTCGGCTGTTCCTCAGTGCCAAGGAGGAAATCAATGATGTCCTCTAAGCCCAACGCTGGGGAGTGACACCAGACAGCGCCTTTGAGTCACAACCCTCCTACACCATGCCCGGGCTCAGGGCTCTCAGGGCCACCAGAGAAGAGGGGGCTTGTGTCTGTCCTGGGCCCCAAAGTCCCCTCAGTTACCAACCACAGATGTCTGTCCTTCCTCCTGGATGCAGCTACAGCCCCCAGATGAGGCCTTCCTTCCACGGGCTCCTCTGACTCCCAGCGCTTTCCCTGCAGCCCTTCCTTAGCCTCTAGTTATTTGGAGGTCAGTTTTCCCCTCAGCCCTTCCTTGTCCCTTCCTAGGCCTGGCATAGGTTGTAGGTCCCTTCTGCCCTGACACCTGGCTGCACCCGCACCCCCAGCTCATGGTGCCCACTTGGGGTCAAGGCCAAACCCCAGAGTGCAGGTGTCAGCTGCCCTCCTCTCACTTCACGCAGAGATGGCCCTGGCTGCTGCCCTTCCCTGCAGATGGACAGGGACACGTCATACTCAAGGCAGAGTACAGTATGTCACAGGGAAAGGGGCCATGACCTCTGTCAGTGTCAGATGGCAGCACCTGACCCACAGACCCACGGCCGAAGCCACAGCTGCGTTTCTGTGCCACACCTGTCCATAAGTCAGGCTCTTATAGTGGGGCCCTTGAAGCTGAGCACAGATTCTACTGATTCCAAAGTGTGGACTTTTTTCATATTTTAACAACTCTGTGATTAGAGAACATTTTATGATAGTCATTTTTGGCAGTATTTTTGCTTTCCTCTTTTTTTTTGGAGACAGGGCCTTGCTATGTCACTCAGGCTGGGCTAGAACTTGCTGTCCTCCTGCCTCAGCCTCCCAGAGTTCTAGGGTTACAGGCATGTGCCATCACACCTGGCCAGCTTCATTATTCACGATCCTGGTTCACACCATGGATTCTCTGAGACTTACTCTCAGACTTAGCTCACTTCAGTCCCACAAAATGCTCTTCTTGTGCCACGTATGCCTTGGGCAAAGTGCAAGGGGTAAAATTACAAATGAAGACACTGGGTTTCTGTAAAATGTTCAGAGCCACCATAGAGCCAAAGGGGATACAAGGGCAGGTAACGCACAAAGAGCTCAGAGACTACCAAAGCAGGGGCAGTTGATTCTTCCCAGAAATTGAGGAACGGTTTTGAGAAAAGGGAGGACATTGAAGCCAGAGGAGAAGCTGTCTAGATGGAAGAAGGAAGTCAGTGAGCAGTGCATGACTCACACCACTGTCCAGGGCAGACCTGGGCAGCATAGGATAGGCCTCGATGGATTGGTGAGGCAGAATGGCAGCCCAGGAAGAGAGGCTCTGGAGAATGGCCTTTATCTGAGGCTCAGTTTTCAGAGACAGCATCCATACGCAAGACAGTTCCAACAGGAAGGAGACTATGCAGACACAGCAAGGTTAGTTGGAAGCAGGGGACTCAGCCCCTCGATGGCAGGAACAGAGAAGCTGCCCCTGGAGGGCAGGGAGGGGAACGTCCCCAGCCTTACGTGGAGTCCAGCAGCGTCCCGTCCAGCAGTGATGCGTTGTAGTGGTACTTGAGGAAGTCGCCCTTCTTGCTCAGCACCGAGCAGTCGGGAGGCCGGTAGCGAGAGGTGATGCTGACAGAATCCGAGGGGTTGTGGAAGTCGACCACGTGCACGTCAAACACCAGCACGGCTGAGCCTGGTATGTTCCCTTAGGACAGAACGAGGATGCAGGGTGAGCATGGGACACTGGGAGCTGGTGCTGTGCCGAGGGTGGGGGAGGGGGAGGACCAAGGCACAGGTGTGCTCAGGGTCGTGCAGTCTGCTCTGAGTACTGTGGGCTGCAGCCCAGCTTGCCCCACACCCTGAGGGAGGCGGGATGGTCAGGAGGAGGTGAAAGTAGGCAGTGCCTGTCACACACGCTGCTCCAGCCATCCCATTGTCTCTGCCTCTGAAAACTGCCTCTCATCTGAGTAAAGTTTCACGGTTTACAGAAGTGTTTTTCACTTCACAGGCATGGTAGCGCACACCTGCAATCCCAGCACTAGGGAGGCTGACGCAGGAGGATCTCTGAGAGTTCAGGCCATGCTAAACTGGACAGTAGGAACTTGTCTCATGAAAACTTGTCTCAGAACTGCTTCAGAGTGGCAAGAACGATGGGATTAGTATGTTTGAAGTGAGGAGGGGTACATTCAATAAATTTACAAAATTTAAACATTCACCATATTTTTCAATCATACCTAGTTAAAAAAAAATCATATCATCTCAAACCAACAAACCAACAGACAAGCAAACAAGCAAACCCTTGGTAGTGGGCACCGTCCTGGGCCTGCAAAGTGGGTGTGAGGGGTGGAGCCCGAGCCAGGCCTCCGCCCAGCACCTGGCTGCAGCTCCAGTGGCGGGCCGCATGCAGCAATGGCAAGCACCCCCAGCAGACCGGCACAGCCAGCCCTCCGCCTCGCCCTGGCCCGACACCAGCCTCCACCCCAGGCAAGCCCTTCA
Source organism: Dinomys branickii (assembly GCA_004027595.1). Taxonomy (NCBI): domain Eukaryota; kingdom Metazoa; phylum Chordata; class Mammalia; order Rodentia; family Dinomyidae; genus Dinomys; species Dinomys branickii. The sequence continues at coordinate 1,820 of PVLD010007403.1, read as the reverse complement.
CCAGGGCAGACGTTGTCACTCTATGCTCACCCAAGATGTGGCCCCAGTAAAAGATGAAGGTGACACCGAGGACAGAGAGCCCTGGGACCTCTGGCTGGGCCCGCCATTCCCCATCCACGGCTGTCAACAAGTCACTGCCTGCTCGTCACCCTCCGCCTGTGACACAGGCGGTGAGAGCCCAGGGTCCTGGTCTGGCTGTGTCACCGACCACGGACCTCATCCCTTTATCCAAACACCAGGACAAGCACGCAGATGGGTGCGGCCGGATATGAGGGGCTGCTGCGGGAGCCCTGCCAGGCGGGCGCAGGCCTGGCCGCATTCCCAGAGGCGCTTTTCCTCGTTCTCCTCACTTCACAGGCCTCAAACACTGATGTGGGAGCTGGGCAGCAGCAACCCGAGGGGCAATGCTTGTGCAACCTGCAGGCAGAACCATCCTGCCTCAGGGCATCTGGGCTTCAGGGTGGCTCTCCTGCGACACAACAGATGACAGAAGCATCTGGAAATTTCTGGAGGCAGACAGAAAGAGCTTCTCCCACCCTCCTCTGGAAGAACCAGCAACAACACACAGGAATGCTGACCACGCTGAGCACTGTGCAGAGCCCGGAGTCGTCCACGCCACACGCTAGTACTGAGCTCTGCGTGTCCCTGGCCCTCTGCTTCCTAGTCCGGAAGCCGACATGAGGCACAGCTGTATCCTGAAGCCCAAGTGGCGTGAGTCCTGCACAGCCCTCTCAGGAGCCACAGATGCAGCTCAGGAGAAGACAGGAGCCCACCCCACAGGGAAGCCTACGTGTCACGTCCGGCACCCTCCCCACGACAGCCGAGGACCCCACACTCAGGGGACTCAGAAGCCTTGGGGGCCTCCCAGAGCTGCCCGTGGTTTGTCTTGTGGAGCTCTGCCTCATACTTGGTGGAAAGCCAAAAGGAAAAGCATTTCAGGAAGTGGTTTTCATCAGTGCATTCTTCCCAAAGGAAGGGTCCGTCCTTGGGTCATACAGAAATAAGCAGGCTCGGGAAGTTGCTAATCTGCTTCTGGCCACTAAAGGACAGGAGAGGAGGCACAGCCAGCAGGGTACAACTTAAGCTGATCTGTTATAGCTTAAGCCAGAAGTTTAAATCAGGGATGAAGAAAAGTGTTTCTCCTCAGTGTATCCTCATTTCCTACCAACCTGATGTCTCCTAGCTCCTCTAGGATGAGGCCCACAGGGAAAATTCCCACGATCTGTCCAGTACATGTCAGGAGAAATGGAGTACAGCCAGGGTGGCAAAAATTCCACCAGAAACAAGAACACAAAAGCAAAATAACTGCATCAACCATTCCTAAGCAACTCAGGAAAAAATGGTATGTGAAGCTGGTTGTGATGGTACAACAGAGACCCTGTAATTCCAGAACTTAAGGGCTGAGGCAGGAGGACTACCAGAGAGAGAAGGACAAACAAGCAGAACAAAGATATGCTGGTACAGGAACCGAGTAACCTCAGTGAATGTAAACACTGTATGTTGTAAACATGAGCTACCATTACTATCAAGGGTGAACATGGGAAAAGGGCCTTCAGAAGAGAAGGGAGAGACACAGGAAAGAAGCAGATTAAAAAGGAAAGAAGGATGGCGACCAGGTGAGCAGCAAGGGAGCGAGCCTCTTTGATAAACACCACCAGCTCGAGACAGACTTGGCGAGCGTGAATGCCGGGACCTCGGCTGGGAAGTTTAAACTGGGCGTATTTCTCTGAGATGCCGGGGGAGATGTGGTAGGGCGGACCAGGCTGCCGGGGCGGGACGTGGGAAAGTCCCAGACGCTGGGAGCCGGGGACGATCCCCGC